>SNQJ01S0016855.1:59322-106184 GCA_010110895.2 Picea sitchensis | reverse complement strand
TCAAACTTCGCTTTTATTGCAACTCCTTTGCATGCCTTAACCAATGCTCAGAACACTCTTTAGTGGGGAGGAAAGCAACAAAAAACTTTCGACACTTTGAAGGAAAAGACCAGTACCGCACTAGTATTAGCATTGTCGAATCTTCAACAACCTTTTGAGATCGAGATAGATACCAACAAATATTCCATGGGTGCAGTATTGATACAATATTGTAAGCCTATATGCTACCACTCTCAAACTTTTAACCAAGTTGTTGTTAACTATCCTACATATGATAAAGAGTTGTATATTAGTTCAAAGCGTAAAGACATGGAAGCACTACTTGTTAGGGAAGGAAACAATCATACATACAGATCATCAACCCTTACAATATCTCCAAGCACAAACCAAGCTGCAACAATCTCGACATTACAGGTGGATGGGTTTTCTTCAACAATTTCATTTGGTAATCAAATACAAAAAGGGTAAAAGTAACAAGGTAGCTGATATGCTTTCTAGACCTTCTATTGTTGCTTCTATTATTTTGAATAATGCTTCTTTATCTCATGATAGCTATGCGGAACAATATGTCGTAGGTGAAGATTTTAAAGAAGTATTTGAGAAGCTAACCCATGGTGCACAGATAGAGAACTATTGTCTACAGGGAAAACTACTCTACCATCTTGGAAAGTTATGTATTCTTACAAGTGAATGAGTCCATGTAATATGAGAAGCTCACACTTCTCTTGTGTCTGGGCATTTTGGGGTAGGAAAAACTATGGCTCATCTGCAGAGATTTTGTCACTGGCCTCAGATGAAAGCAATTGTAACTAAATATGTAAATGGGTGTGTGATGTGTTCTTCGTGTAAGCCCACTAATAGAAAATTGGGGCTATACTCACCACTTCCTATTCCATCCCATCCATGGGAAAGTATCTCCATGGATTTTGTAGGGGGTTTACCAATGCCGAAAAGGGGTCATGACTATTTGTATGTTGTAGTGGATAAGTTCAACAAGATGTGTATCTTGATGCCATGTAAAAAGCAGATCATTGTTGAGCAGACTGCTAATCTCTTCTTTCAGTTTGTTTGGGTTCACTTTGGGTTACCCACATCCATTATATTGGATCAAGATACTCGATTCCTTGGGGATTTTTGGACAAGCTTGTGGAGAATGATGGACACCAAGTTGAAGAGGAGCACTGCTTTCCATTGACAGACCGGCGGACAGATAGAGGTTGTTAACCGAACAATGGTACTTTTTCTTTGAGGCTATTGCACCAAGCATCCCAAGTTATGGGATGAACAAATACCCTATGTACAACATGCTTACAATCGAGCCTTACATTCCTCCACTCATTGTTCGACATTTGAGACATGTTTTGGGTATTTGCCTAAGGTCTCTTTGGACTTGATGTATGGGAAATATGTCGATTCCAATGAAGAAATAAATGAAGACAAGGCCCATAAGTTCATTCAAAGGATCCAGCAAGTACACTAAGCAGTCAGAGAACAGTTGGAGAAAAGTCAAGCACAGTATAAAGCTCAACATGACAAACACAAGGTTAATCATTAGTTCCAGGTTGGAGACCAGGTAGGGCTTCACATCAGCAAGGAGGGATTGAAGGGTGAAGGCAAAAAACTCAAGCCCATCCGATATGGACCCTTCACTATTTTGGAGAAAAGCGATACCAATGTTTTTCATCTAGATCTTCCACCTTATATGTAGATATACTCAGTTGTAAATGTTGAAAATTTGAAAAAAATTTAACCTCCCATGATCATGGATCAGGGTGAGGAAGTTTCGATACCTTCAGTTGATGAGTTTGCTCCTGAGTACTTGGACGAGTTGAAGGAAGATATCATCCTGGACAAGAGGACAAAGACTTCACACAACGGTGATGTTGATTGTCTTCGAGTGGACTTAAAGGGCACACATCCAAGGAAGGAAAAGTGGATTGAGAAGGACAAGGTGATGGAACTCTTCTCTCACTTATATGTTGATTGATGAAAGCTTTTGGTGGTCTAAAAAGCTCTCAGTAGGAAGGCATGACCAGAAAGGATCCAACGAAGACTAAGGATAACTCATAATTCGCAGAAGCACCTCAGAAAGCTCAGAATGGCCTCAATAGACAAAGAAAGGACAAAAATTCAAAGTCCTTAAAACTCAGTGAAATTGGCATCATCGCGAAGAGCACGCCGCAAGCTTTCCAACGACATAAACAACTTGTCAAACAGAGTTACGGATCAAAAGATATTCGCGGTAAAAGTTTCGGTCAACCTAGCCCAGTCAGCAGGGATGTGTCAACATTCGTACTGCTGATGTTAGCATCAGTACAGATGACGTCAATGTCTGTATAGAGTACGTGGCACACGCAAAGGGTGACACATGTCATGATGATGTGACAACACTAGAGGCTGCCACGTGTCACTCATTTTCAAGTCGACATGTGGACAAATGAGGAAGTGCCACGTGGCAATCCATACAGCCACGTGGCAGGGCGTACAAGATGTGGCAGACATGTGGCATCCATACAATACGTGGTAGGTAGGTGACATGGTAGGATGACTGTGCAAGTGGATGACTATGCAAGTGGATGACGTGGGCACGCCACAAGCTTTCCAACGACATAAACAACTTGTCAAACAGAGTTACAGATCAAAAGATATTCGCGGTAAAAGTTTCGGTCAACCTAGCCCAGTTAGCAGGGATGTGTCAACATTCGTACTGCTGACGTTAGCATCAGTACAGATGACGTCAATGTCTGTATAGAGTACGTGGCACACGCAAAGGGTGACACATGTCATGATGATGTGGCAACACTAGAGGCTGCCACGTGTCACTCATTTTCAGGTCGACATGTGGACAAATGAGGAAGTGCCACGTGGCAATCCATACAGCCACATGGCAGGGCGTACAAGATGTGGCAGACACATGGCATCCATACAATACGTGGCAGGTAGGTGACATGGTAGGATGACTGTGCAAGTGGATGACGTGGGCTAATGGGTGGCCGCCACGTGGCCCAGTCATGGGTTGCCATGTGGCATTGGACAAATGCCCAATGAGGGCTAGCTACCAAAAATCCAAAAATAAAAAAAGGGGTTGGCGCCGATTCGCCAAAATTAGATGCATTCTGCCATATCTGGTCAGTAAAGAATAATCCTCTAGCGGGATCTCTAAACTTAGCGAAGTATCCCAACGAATGTATTATGGTTAAAACAATAAGCCAAAGGGAGGAGGCTCGCGGGCTTGACCCCCAGACCTCCCCTAGCAACTTGCCCTTAATACACATCCACCAACTGTTGGGCCAAACGACCAAGTTGGTAAGTTTGCCCCCTTTTTAATTTAAAAAGTAGTTTCACCAATGCACGAGGGAAAGACTAGGGCGTGCGACAGGTCGTACCAGGGCATGGAAAATGATGCAAAGGATAGTCATTAATGCAGACTACAGGCATGAAAACCGAGACAAATTTTCTCAAGGGCCTAAAAGTGCCAGACTCGGATCGAGGCGTGGAGGCAGTTATTTTTGGGTAATTCGACGCCACAAATTCAATGGCACTCTTTGTTTTCTAATATGAGCAAAGCTTCTGCAGCTTAACTCCAGAATGAGGCATACTTATGTATTTTGCCAAATTATTTTGCCGAGTTAATAAAAAGGCCTACCCATTTGAGAGAAGGACCTGGAGACATAGTCCACTAGGGATGAACTCCGTTATCAAGTTTTTTGTGTTCATATATGATGCATATGTCTCTTAATTATTGAGTTATTCCTTATTTATGGTGCACTTCAATTTACACTCATCTAATACAATTCTTTAATAAGTCACATCGATGAAAATATCCCAGATCATTGTTACAAAACTTCATTGTTGTTATAAACTGTTAGTTTGCTTCAATTGCATATCAGCCAACATATATTTTCATTGTCTATTGTCTACTGATGTATTTTATCATATTGGTACTTGTAAATTGCTATATATACATGCTATATTGTTCTTATTCTAGGGAGGTAAACAAAATCTTCTCTTTTCCTCAATTTCATGGACATGGACATTTCACTTAGGTAACAGTGAGAGGGACCTTCAAACTTGGTTATACCCTTGCTATATGATCCCTTAAGGTTATCGAGGACGCCTCCCCTGGGCTAGATCTCTTCAATCCCTAAAACGTGGGGATTTCCTACCAAGGTCACAGTGGTGGGTCATCCTGTAGTTACACCAATTTGATTCACTTGTCTTGGGCTTGGAAATGTACAAATTGTGTGATAACATTTTGGCATTGTTGTTAGGGACAACAAGTTGGTTTTCCTCAACAACACATCTTTGGTGAGCTTTTCTCGAAGTCTTTATCTTACAAGCTTACCTAGCGACTCCATTGAGGGTGATTCCCTCACTTCCTTTGATAATCCTAGAAGGATTATCTGACGAATCCATTGGTGACAACCTATACCGAACATCATTATAACAACTAAACATGGCTTCTCCATGGGATCCAGTGTGACATTTTCAGACTCTTGGACATGAGTTAAATCTCAAGATACTCTCGGTAGATGCTTCCAGAGGATGAAGAATGGATGCTCAAGTTCTTCGGTGATGATAAGACTACTGTTGAAGAGCATATGAGTATTTTATGGGATTTCTTTCAACTAAATCCAGTAGAGGATGAAGCTGAAGATATGGTGATGAAACTCTTTTCACTCACTCTTCAAAGATGGATTGAGCATTCTTGTGGATATGTTTCTTGGCATGATTTTGTCCCTCCCCCCCGCCTCCATGGGTTAGATTTTATGATTAACTATGATACACTGCATGCTCTAACTCGTGTTATTTTTGTGCTTGACTTGTCCTTCTTATGGTTTATGATGAAGCGTAGAGGTAGATGTTGTGATACAATGTTAGAGTGGTTTCATCGGTTACATGATTATACCTAGCATTTATTGCTAACATAGATAAGGTAAGTAGGTAGGTCATTTGTTTTCTTGCACTTGCATTTGTGTGTTCATGGTAGGTTAGTTGCATTTATTTAGATTTGCATATTCGTATTTGACTTACATATTGATTTATTTGCATTTATGCATAGTCGCTTTACTACATTTGCTTGAATCATATTACATGTTAGTTAGAAGTTTTTGAAAAATGCAAAATTTTCTTTTTAATGGATAGTTGGATTTTTTAAGTTTTGATCATATGGAACAAGGGGTGATAGCACCACCCTAGGTACTCTAACAATTTTTCTTAAGTGTGTAGGCATAGGTCATACCATGGATGTCAAGGTTCTCATGTGCTCAATGGTGAGCACATGTCCCCGAGTAGGAGCCTGATGTTACTCCCTCAAACTAGGGGTAACTGAGGAGATCATGTCTCGAGGCCCGCAGGTAGCATACATGGAGTGTCAAGAGCCAGATTAACTAACATAACCCCGTAGGGTCCCTCCTACTCATTAATGCATCACCATACAACAAAGCAACACCAATCACACCGACCTGGCCCTAGAGGACAACATGTCTTGTTTCATGAGGTAATAATTCTGGTATCATGGTAAGTGTCACTCTAATAATTGAAGCATTTGAATATGTCGCAAATAATAGTTTCTTGATTACAATACGTTTGCTTGGAAATTATACCTTTTGCCTTATTTAACCTTAGTGGGTGTCATTACGTCCTAGTAAGTTGGTCACCCTTGGGAATGGGGTGCTATTGGGGGGTTCCTTAAAGAGTCATCATACCATTCTTGATCATACTTATCACCTTCCATACTTCTTCCATTTCTTCTCCTCGTATTTTGGGTTTTTGGGTGCATTGACCCAAGAAGGGGATGTACCTCACTTCATGGGAAGAAGCGGCAGAAGGCCCAGAGGGAAATGTAGCTGGAAAAAGACAAAAGCCAATAATAAACCTTCCAAATGCTCACCCAAGGATCCCAGGAACAATGAAATTCTTCTCAAAAAATTGACGCACCCATGAAATAAATATCTAATAAATCAATCATGCCAACCAAATTAGAGCGTATGTGGGGTATGCATTTCCTTTTTAGTGCCCCTTATTGTCTTCAACTTGGGGAAGCACGATGTCCAAGGTAGAGCATATGTGGGCTATGAATTTCCTTTTTAGTGCCCCTTATTGTCTTCAACTTGGCCACACTCTAATAAATTCATGGAAAATGGGCTTGGAAAAATGTTGCATCGTGAATAAAGGATAGCACACCCTCTACAAAGGCACCCATAAATGAGACAATATGAACCCTTGTACGTCATGAACCCCATGCCCATAAGTCTTACCCTATTCCACCCCATACTCACATGTGACTTAGATAGATTTCCCTTGGGAAACACCTTTGACTTGGGGATTGACTCGCCCAATAAGATGCCTTGACACCCCTCCCACACCTAAATATAACAAATTGTATAAGGTCTTTAAGCATTTGTTTAGTTTGAAAAGGGGGGTTTGATGCACATGTTTTGGTGGTTCCATTATTAGATGTTTCTTTCTTCGCATGATTCTTGTGACTTATGGACCCTTAGAGGGCACATCTGTTTGTCTTTGCATGACCTTGCCGGTGGACACGTATTCATGAGGAGATTGTTTTGTTTGGACCTTCATGGGGGCTTTGGAGCCCAAGGATGGATGTAGAAACCCCACGTATGGGGTTGGCTTGTGATCATTATTTTCACATTGAAGAAGGAGGTCGTTGCCTTTGGAGGCACTCTGGCATGGCTAGGAGACAAGCTCCCACCTTTTTCCACTTGGATGATAACCTTTGGAGGCTTGGACATCACCCTATTAGCCCATGACGTCATTCTACAACTTGGTGCTTTGATGGAGGAGGTTTTACAAGACACTTGACACATGTGGGCATGATCTATGGCCTTTGGAGGCCAAGCATTGCATTTTTCTAGCCCAACGTTCCTCATTGGGAGCCTAACGTCACCCTACTAGGGTTTATTTTATGTATTTTTCATTTATGTAAAATTAGAGACAAATTAAAGGTGTTGGCCCCTCTTTTATTGTGGATAAATTATGGTTGCAAGGTCTTATGTAAATAAAGGCCTTGCATTTTCATTTTGAATCATAATTTCCTCTCACAAAAGAAAGGTAGAGGACTAAAATTTTCGCCCTTTTAGGGCAAAATTGGCTCTTTTACTCATGTAGTACTCTTGGAGATGAACATGGGGTGTTTCTTCCTCTCTCTAGATCATTATACTTCTTGAATTGTTAAGAGGATCTTGTCTAGGGTAAGCTTTTAAAGCCCTAAAGTGCCAACACTTTAACATTCTTGTTCTAGAAACTTGTTGCTATATATTCCAAGAGTCTAAGGAAGAAGAAGAATTCACTAGAGCCTGAAAGAGCTTGCTCTCTAGCAAATTCATCGTTTGAGACTTGAAGTTTGAGGCCCCAAAGAGCTAGCACCTCACACTTCATCTCATTGTCCTTGTAACATATTGTCATCATTATATCTCCAAGTTATATTGTTGTTGTAATTGACTCCATAAGACCAAAAGGCACTAGTTTCATTGCTTTCTTGTGAAGGAATTGATCAAACAACTCTCATACTTTATTCTCTAAGACTTTTACTAACTTTTCCTCGCCCTAATTTAACCTAATTCAATAATTAATTTGTTGTTGTTGCAAAACACTACTACAACCATCCCAATTTACTTCATTTTGTTGCACACACTAACTTAATATCTAGCTAACTCACTCAAAAATTGTATTTGACAAGTGCTATTTAATCTATTGGATAAATGCAGGTACACAAACTCTTCCCTTTTCCTCAATTTCACGGACATAGACATTTGACTTAGGTAACTAGTGAGAGGGACATTCAAACTTGGCTATACCCTTGCTATCTGATCCCTTGTGGTTACCGGGAATGCCTCCCCTAGGCTGGAACTATTCCATCCCTAAAACATGGGGATTTCCTACTAAGGTGACAGTGGTGGGTCATCCTGTAGTTATGCTAATTTGATTCACTTGTCTTGGGCTTGGACAATTACAAATTGTGCGATAACGGGGACCACTACTTCTATGGGTGCCCCTGTTGGCATAAGGATCATGGTATATTGGTGTTTATATTCCACTGAGGACCAACTATCACAAACAATGTGAGATAGGAGGACGAATATTTTATAGTTGTAGAAAATATTCCAAGGAGTCACAAGATAAGTGTATCCCACTGTTATTATTCACACATAGACATGCATACATGCTACACAGAGGAGGGAGGGGAAGGTTGAGCAAGCAAACATAATCATGCTATAATCAATATACCATTATGTCAACAGGGTAGCCACTACCTTTGTGAATGCCCCTGTTGGCACAATGATCATGGTATATTTAGGCTTATATGTTACTGCAGACTAGTCTTCACAACCAATGTGGGATAGATTGAAGAGGATTTTATAGTTGTAAAAGTTATTCCAAGATGCCACAAGGTAGGTGTATGCAATCGTTATTGTTATTGTTGCATCGAGAGGCACATCTTACAAATCGATACAAAGGAAATGTGTAATGTAATGATGACATGGCATATGTTAGAATACTAATAATAATAATAATATTTAAGTCTTTTAATATCTTAATAATAACTTAGAGTGGGGTAGGGTATGTACACCTCTGTAGACTAAAGAGTCAAATTACTATGCAGAGGGGTTCTGTTGTCCCACAAGCAAGGGGGTCTCATATGCCAATTTGACATTTGATTAGGTTGTGACCTAAAATTTCATGCGTGTGTGTCACAAAACAAAATAACATCAGTCTAGATCTTTCTTAATCCTAGTTCTCTCAAGTGTTGAGAGGGATCAAACCTTTTTTGTAGTGCAAAAATTTGAAAGTATTCACACATACCATCCACACATAGGAGGGAGGGGGAGGCCAAGCAAATAAGCATAATTACCTCGTAGCAAATAAACCATTATATTAGTTGTTGAGTCAATAACTCTGTGGATTCCCCCCCCCCCATTGTAAAAAGGTTCGTGGTATATTGGGTCTTATAAGTTGTTGCACATCATGGTATATTGAAGCTTGTACATTGTTGTGAATCCAGTCCATAAGAAAATGACAAACCTTAAAGAGAAAATATGATACATTTTTTTTTATAGTTGTAGAATCATTTCCAAAACACCTTTAGTAATGTATCAAACATATTTTTGTTAACATCTAGGGGAATCAATGATTGGTTAGGATTGTCTGGGTGAGGTCTAGGTTCAAATCCAACTAGTTGCCACTATAAACCCTAGGATAGTGCCTATAGTCTGCAAGCCAACACCCAACAAAAAACTCATGACTTAACAAGGGCCAAGACGTCCAAAGACATACTCGATTGGGGGGGTGTTGCACTCCTGAAGACCTATCTCATTGGGGAGAGTGCAAGACCTACCTCCCCAACCATTCAAGCTATTGCCCCTCCACACACACACACATAGTAACGGGAATCAATAACTAGTTAGAGTGACATGGGTTAGGCTCGAGATTAAACCAACTAGTTTCCACTATCACCCAAGAGTATATCCAACAATTCACAAGTCAGATATACCGATAACTCATGAATTAGCAAGGGTTGAGACATCTTCAGACACACCCATGAGGGGGGTCCCACTCCTAAGGGGAATTTACCCTTCTATTCTTATCACAATGGGCCAAATGTCTCATTGAGGATTTGAACCTGGATGGGGAGAGTGTGAGAACTACCTTTGAACCATTCAAGCTATTACCCCTTGACCTATATCAAGAATAGAGTAATCTGAGCTAGGCCCAAGATCAAACCAACTCTCTACCACTATAACCCAAGAGTACATCCAACAACTTGCTAGTCAGATTTACTAATAGCTTATGATTTAGCAAGGGTTGAGACGTCCGGAGACACATTCACATTTTGGGGGTCCCACTCGCGAGGGGGCGCCTACCCTTCTAGCCTTATCACAATGGGCCAAGTCTCATAAGGGATTTAAACTTGGGTGGGAAGAGTATAAGACCTACCTCCCCACCACTTGAGCTATTGCCCCTCGACCTACCTCCAAACATTTTTTTTTAACATGTTTTATTTATTTATTTATAAAGAGTTTATAGTGGGAGTCACCGAAGTATACACACACACACACACACACTTGTTAAGGACTCAATATGTTACTTGTAGGAATTGAATTCGAGTGAGGCATATAACAATACTTCCTCCTAACCACCCAAACTAAACCCAATTACCTCCCAACTACCCAATTACATATTCTTATATATATATATATATATTCCGTAATTGAGTTTAAATTATATATATACTTATACCCATTAATTTAAACCCAATTAATTTATATATACTTATATCCATTAATATGTATATATAAATTAATTGGGTTTAAATTAATGGGTATAAGTATATATATAATTTAAACCCAATATATATAAACCCAATTACAGATTCTTTAATTGGGTTTAGTTTGAGAAAAACTTTCCAAATTAAACCCAATCCAAGGTTTTTTCGATAACTTGCTCATTAAAGAGCTCAACATGTCACTTGCGGGAATTGAACCTATGGGGGAAAACACCACTCAGCACAAACCACTCGAACTAAACCCAATTGACTATATATAAAAAATCTAAAGAAAGAATTTAGTTTTATATAAACCCAATTACAAATTCCTTTAAATCTTATATAATCGGATTTAGTTTGAATGATTAAGAAAAAGTACATATATAAAGATTTATCCTTTAAAAAATGTCCATATTTTGTCAATCACAACACAAAGAAAAATCACAATTATAATTTTAGGACAAGAATACCATTTAGGTCCTTAATATGGGGACATAAACCCAGCTATTAATCACATTATTGAAACAAAACCCCCACCCCATAAAACCAATCATGCACACGTATTGCCATAAATTTGACCCCTACATCTATGTGGCCCATGGTTACTTCAAGGTGGAGAAAAGTCATTAAAGTGGGACCAGAGCTTAGTCCATGGAGAGAGATATCACATGACTACTTGATGCCCAAGCGTGAAAGTTGTTTTATCAATTTCTTAGAAAAAAACAGTCTGAAAGTGTTTATATTAAGAGTCGTTGCACATCCATACTAGGAATCAGTTGTAAGCGTTTGCCATAAAAGCGGTATCGAGCCAGTGGGAAGCCAAACCCGAAGCCAAAAACCCAAAGCCGAAGACAGGAAGGGAAGAAATTGCATCTCTGAGTAGGGACGAGGGTTTCTCTGCAATCAACACGACACGAAGCTGGTTCTCCCAACTGTAAGTTTACCTATCCCTCTTCTGTGACGTCCCGTGTTCGAATCTCAAACTTTGAAAGAAAATGAACCGACCAAAAAATCAGTACATTATCGAGGCCGTTGTATATTGTTTTCGATTTGTGCCCTGCGATTTTAGGACTCAGTATTACAGGCATTAAATTCAAGTAACAGTGAGTGACTGCATAGACATTATTGGGAAAACATAATTTTAGCAGTTCTTAGGGTGCTTACAGCTTTCGACTTGGAAAATCGGGTATCATGGTATTTCGTTTTTGATAGAAGGCATTGTATATTTAAGCCACTAGACTCCAACAGCCGAGGCCTCTAGGTTCTTTTTGAAATGGATGGAATCGTCATGTTATCTAAAGGACAAGGGCAAATTTACCATGCGTTGTTTATTTCTTGATCGACATAGAAATGTCAAATGAATTTCCAGACCATATCTGCCAGAAATGCCCACCATGTTTCATTTCATGGTAGCGAAGAATGGTATTATAAAGGGAAAAATGCCATTTAATGCTTTTTCTAGAGGTGAATGCATAAATGTGTTGCTTGTTTTCTCCGTTGCTGTCCAACTGTGATATTTTGCTTTCATTAAAGAATTTATTTGAATATATCTTCGACAGTTCTGTATCAACGATTTCTATTCAGCGTTCTTTATTCAATTTCAGATTTTTCAGACAGTAATTCAAAAGCATGATGTGGCTCCTCTCATTCAAAATTTTGAATATTTTATACTCATATGAAAGATTTAACTAATATTAGACTCTTTATAGATTTAGTTCACTAAAATCCCAGAAACCTGAAAGTGTATTGCCCATTCACTTTATTCCTTTCATTTTATTGCTTTGTCTAGTTTCAATATAGCCAGGGTCTCGCACCGAAATTGTGGATAGTAGATTAGAAAATTCCAGGCAATTCATTACACAAGTCGACTCCTTACACCTTCATAGATAATTTTGCATTAAATTTCAAATTTACAAGGTAACAAATTCACTGACTCAGTTCTTTCAACTTTGTTTCCATATGTTCTTTGTGTCTCAACCTCCATTGGGCAATGGCTATGCATGACTCCCCTGTCTCCGATAGAGTATTTTAAAATCTATCTTTAGGTTATTGTGCCAAAGAAGCATCTCTTTGTTCCTTTAGAGTCATACAACTGTATTCAATGCTGTAAAATCATGGCCACTTGTTTCGTTTTGATTGACAATAAAACTCGAGGAAGCCCTTCAATCTCCCCCCTTCATTTAGATGCTCTGAAAGGAGTATATTTTCCATGGAACGAAATCACCGAGGCTAGTGAACTGAGAGGAGCCCAACTTTCCAACTGTGGACTGAAGTAGTTGGTAAGAATATATAAGAGCATACATTTAAAAGAACAATCGAGTCTTGAAGCAAACTTGCAGGGTATTAAAGATAAAGAAGTGAAAATCTACTGAAACCAAGGAAGATTCAAAGCTAAATTCACCTTTATGTTTATTCCAAATTTATACAACTTTGAAAGGATTTTGGCTTACAGGAGACACAAATTCAGAATGGAAATCCAAGTCTAAATTTGACTTGCAACCAGATGTTGTTCTTGAACATTTCAGAAAGCACCTCAGCCTCTTATGGCGAGATGAATTTGGTTATACTAGAAATGGAATGGAGATCAATTATATTCCTGAAGAAATTGGAGAGCTTAGGCCTAACATAATGTTGATTGTTTTCTTAAAGAAATCAGTTGGACTTTCTTGCTCAAATTCACTCTTATTTGGATGCTAATGGGTGAAGTTGGATGGCATGTTAAGGTGTCTCTTGCATGTCCAATTACTATTGGGACATCTAGATTATTAGACTCCTATGCCAGGATGCAGGGTACAAATTCACTTTTTACTGTTGGATAGACAGCAAAGAGAAATATGCGCTGACAGTGGCTGTGTATCCAGTGGAGAAGTAGTGCTGGGAGAGGTGGTGGTGAAGAAAGAACTAAGTGACCACATCCCCTGAACTCATCACTGTGGAAATATGTGCAGAGAATTGGCCCAAAGGAGAAAAATTGGGTGGAATCGGTAAATGGCTTTGCTCATTTTGCAAGCAACCTTATGTTGGCTCATATACGACCCTTTTGAAGAAGGATACAGTTGGGAGGTTGTTGGAACTGGTTTGTTCCATTTGGATTATGACTGGTGTGTCTATAATTTCAATAGTTGTGTTGGACTGATATGACCGATAGGGCATTGGTGAACTTGATAGCGTTAGATGATGTTGCAGGGTTCAAACAAACAAATTGTAGCTTAAAACCATTGTCTCATGCTTTTAAGTTTGCAAACTTTCCATGATTTGTGTTGACCGACTGACCCAAATTTTCAATGGGGCAGTGTGATGGCATAATTTGGGTTTCCATAGTATGTTTAGTTTTGTTACAATTGTGAATGCCATTTGAGATTAGTAATGCCGTGTCTAACTGTCTGTCCATGTATGACTATGATTGTATGTTCTAAACAGCATCTCTATGAGTAATCAAGAGGATTTGGGATGTCAACTAATTCACCTCAGCGAACTAAAGTTGTAATGAATAATACATGTCCTTGTATTACATAATTGAGGTTTTGGGTTTTATTCACTAGAAAGTGTGCATGCCGTTTTGTTTCAGTGATGAGGGGAAAAAGCCCCAGTGCAAGCCTTTCATCCCTTAAAAGATCCAGGGTCAAGATGGATCTATGCCAGTTTGATTTTTTTTTTTTTAACATTAGAGGTCAGGTGTTTGGCCATCCATTTTATGGTGACCTAATTTGTTCATTAGGACTCAGGAGACATATTTTCGTAATCTGCTCCACTTTACCCTCCACTGAATGGGTAAAGCTGCAGTCTTAACTTAATAGAAGTCAACTCAAGTAGCTGTATTTCATTTTGTTTCTTTTCTAATTCTAATTTCTAACATCTCTGAATTTGTCATTTGCATTATAGCTTTACATTGTATTGTAATTAACCTCTTGCAGAGTACTGAAGCCAAAGTATCAAGTTTCAAGTGGTTGATCAGTAAAAGCTGTACATCAAAAAGGCAAACTATTAAAATCAAATCCCGACGCTATATTGAAGACATCATATTCTCAAATGTCGAACATTACTATTAATGGCATACTGGAGAAGGTATCTCTACTCATCTGTTTTTTATTCAATATATGGAGATATAATTTCTTCTATCAAGGAAATCTACTAGCTGTTGAGAAGGTGTATTCTGTTTATTTTATGATTCCTCCCCTTCAGGGGTAGGAAATTGTGATAAAAAAATAGTTGGTTATTTCATGTTGCTTCTCAAATAGAAGTGCTGACCTTTATCATTTTTTACTTCTGCAGGTTACGGGAAAGGACAAAGATTATAGATACATGGCAACATCTGATTTGTTGAATGAGCTGAGCAAGGACACATTTAAAGCAGATAATGATTTGGAGATCAAAATATCAAATACTGTACTTCAACAACTTGATGATGTAGCTGGGGATGTCTCTGGGCTTGCAGTAAAATGGTTTGTTGTTTCTTTACTCTTTTAAATCTTTTTAACAACTGTTGAGAATAACTCTGGGATCCGATCTCTGGGCCTACAGTGAAACTGGGAATAACTCTGGGAATGCTACAACTATTGAGAATTTGTTGGAAGATCTTTTCTTTACTGAATTATTTTTGCTGGCTAGAGACTTTCAATACATAAATCCAAAATTTTGGTGCAAATTACATGACGTTTCAATTATTAGATGGTAGTATTTCAAAGATGTTTGACTCTTTGTTTCACTTTTATAATGTTTGCTAGCAAATGTATTTCTTTGATAAGTGGTTACTCTTCTCTGAGTATTTCTTTGCAGATTCTAGGCATAATTGGTATAACAATTATTAAACCTCCCATGTATGCAAAATGCATCAGTCGATATTCATTGTCATATTTCACAGGTTGAAATTCACATGGCCCAAGTTCAGTAACTTGCCACATCTATGATGACTTGTATAAAGTGATAAATAGTTTATTGGTCATTTAAGATTACATATGAATTTGATCACTTAAGACTGTATATGAGGTCACTAAGATCTGAGATCTTAGACTACGGTCATTTAAGAATCTAGCTTTAGTCATCTAAGATTGTGTATCATCTAAGTGCAGCTAGGATTATTTGGCCATCAAATATTATATACCGTTTGAGGCTCATAAGTTTGCACAAAGCTGGATAGCCAAGTCTTTATCTAAATACAACAAATACAGTGTTTCTGTATCCAATATGGAACTACTACTACAATTTGGTTTTCCTTCACATTATTCACAAAGACAATATTACACGCATGGTTAACTGTTCTTTGTGTAATATTTTGCTTATACTATGGGAATGTTTGGAAATCTGTTTTTGACAAGGTCTCCAAAATTACCTATAATTTTTCAATATTCTTAAATTAATAAGAACTTGCCAAAGACACATTCCTATGCCAGATGAAAGTAGTAACTAGAGGCATCCTATATTTTAGACTAGGGGGATTGCTAACTGGACAGAGTGACCTGGGATACGTCTAGGAACAAACTGACTGGCTGCCACTATACCCCCTAGGATATAAGCAACAGGCTGCAATTCACATATATCAGAATCTTGTGACTCAGCATAGAGCGGAGACATCCTAATAGTGGGGTGCTTACTCTTTCAGCAAAGCCACTGCGGGCCAATGTGATCATTATTGGCCGACATGTCACTGGTGGGGCTGTTAACAAACTCACTCCCCGCCATTTGAGTTATGACCCCGTGACTGTAATGGGAGCCATTTTAAAGAATCACAGCCTTAAGTTCATGGGTATAGCAATGTATTTTCTGTGTGTTGAGTCTAATAGTTTCTAAAACATTACAGTCATCAGGTTAGGGTTATGTCTACTTGGCATATTTTTTATGATAGACTGATATTTAATTTTGCTACTCTTGCAGCCTTGTCCCATTGGTGAAGAAAGTCAGTGAGGACAGAGTGGTTGAAATGGCAAACACATTGTGCAATAGATTGTTGAATGGAAAAGAACAACGGCGTGACATTGTTAACATAGCTTTGAAGACAATTATTTCTGAAATTACGAACCAAAATGTTGCCCAGCGCGTGGTTTCATCCCTTTCACCTCTATTTATAAAAGGCATCACAAGTGTGGTAAGTGTTGCCACTTTATTGTTGCTCCTCCCTTTTTTATTCAGTGTTGCTAGGTTTCTGTTTAAGTGTTTTGATATGGAGGTTTTTAAGCATACCAAATTAAACTGCTTCATTGGTTAAATGTGAAGGGTACTATTATTTAGAATGACAAATTAAACTGCTTCAGTGATCATAATGTTTGTGAGAGGAAATTCAGTGGGCATAATGTTTGTGAGAGGAAATTCCTGTAGCAATTTAGTGATTTCACTTCACTTCTGTCAATTTGATATATTCACATAGATCAAGGCTTCGATATTATTTAGTGACAGTTGTGAACTCTGGTATTAATGCAAGCTCTTTGAATGTGAGCTCCAAATGCCTAGTAGTTCTGTAACATTCTAGCTGTCAGAAGATTCTGCCTCTTGTTAATATTTTAAAACGTTTTAAGTTTTCTATTGCATTTTTCATGTAATGATTGATATTTTCTCAAGGATAGAATGTCTGCAAATGTGAAGAATCATTGAAGCATTTCAGTTCGTTGATTACACTTCTCTTAAAGCTTTTCGAGCACAGAAATAAAATTCTAAAGCAAACCAAGTAATTCCTTACCTTTCTTAAGGTCTGATAGACCAAATTTGGTTTCAGTGAACGTTAACCATCATCATCATCGTCGTATACCTTTATATATTCAGGAGAAGACAATCAGTTTATATACCTTGTATTAGTATGCATGCTCTGTCTCACCATACAAGATGGCCAAAATTTCATGGTTAGCTATGTTTAATAGAGTTGAAATGTATCATTTAAGGATAAATTTCTTATTTGTTATGGGCTGATATGTATGTTCTTCTCAGGATACAAGTACGGAGATAAAGTGTGATTGCCTTGATATCTTATCTGATGTCCTTCACCGTTTTGGAAACCTCATGGCAATAAGTCATCCGATATTGCTGAGTTCTTTGCTTTCACAGCTGAGTTCAAATCAAGCCAGCATTAGAAAGAAGACCATTTCTTGCCTTGGTATGTTGTTGAACAGGTTCTATAGGCTGTCTTTTATGAATGCTATCTATATTGTTCAAACTACATTATATACATATTACAGATGGACATACACATAGAGACGTGTGGGTTTGTATAAATGTCCATATTGCTCGACGCATTGTTGTTTTATCCCATTTCAATTGAGGAATGAAATAGCTTATTCCGGTTGCTTGTTTGTAGCATCACTTGCTTCTAGTTTATCGGACGATTTATTGGCTAGGGCGACAGTCCAGGTGGTGCTTTTGCTGCAGCAAAAGAACACAAAGCCGGATATGGTCCGGACAAACATACAGATGATTGGTGCACTCAGGTATTGCTTCAACTTTAGTTGGAATTCAATGATGTAAACTTAGTCACTGCATTTGATCATCTTTTAAAAAAAAATTGAAATTTGCCAAATTCCATGCATTGCTGAACTTAATGGCTATTTTTGAATTTTATGACTGGGCAATTTTTTATTATAAAATTTATAAAAAAACAAGATCTGTTTCTTCTTTTCTCAAACTTTTAAAGACAAATTAAAACACATATTTTGACATGTTTTTGAACAATATATAATGTTCTATTATGAAGTGTACATTTCAGTGTCTGAAACAATATGCTAATTTGTAGACTTTTCACAGTGGGTGTTAAATGTAGGTAGGGTCATGTCAAACTTATCAACATTATTTTTTTGTTGGAAAAAAACTTATAGAGTATGCTAGTACAATGATCATATGTCATCTCACTGAGGGAGAATCCAATGATCAAAAGAAATTAAGCGTCTGACAGTGTTATTGCTCTACAGGTAGACATAAGTCAATATACTCAAAGTTGTTGAATATGAAAAACCTTATTGTTGAATGTGTATTTCATCTTTATTGAAATATTTTGACATTTAAACTTAGTATAGCTATCTACAATGATACAAAATTCTTCTTGAAAAATGATTTCGTTAAACAAATGAATAATAATAATCACGTTGCTTAAAAAATAACTTCATTTTCTTCTATTTTTTAGTACTGCTTGAGTAGGTTTTTTACAGCTCTGACATACAAAGATACTTATAAGGTCCTTTGCCTTGCAGTCGTTCTGTTGGATACAGGTTTGGACCCCATTTGAATGAAACAGTTCCGTTACTCATTAGCTATTGTAGAAATGCATCAGAAGCAGATGAAGAACTCCGAGAATATAGCTTGCAGGTATTCCACTGTTTTCTTCTCATCAGGACATGTTGTGGTTTGCTTATTTATATCTCACATATTTTATGTGGTATGTCATTCCACGCATGAAGCTGATATACAATATTCAGAGCATGTTAAATGTTCTTTTGATTCTCAGCTTGTATTTTATGAATGTTTGATTACAACAGTCTTATGTTTTATATGGGTCCATGTATCTTAGTATCTTATGTATGCAGCCATGTTAAGTACAATGATTACTGTTAACTACCGGGTTGCAACTTGCAGGCATTGGAGAGTTTTGTGCTACGCTGTGCTAGAGATGTGGCTATCTACTGTGATGCTATCTTGGAACTTGCATTAGAATATTTGAGTTATGATCCAAATTTCACAGATAACATGGAAGAGGATACAGAAGATAGTTATGGAGAGGAGGAGGATGAGTAAGCATTTTTAATTTTTAGATACATTAATAAAGACAATAGTCATACAATGTTTAGCCGTCTCTCTCAGAATGTTGTTGCTTTTTGCTTAAATTCTTGGCTAGTCTTGACTCTTGATAGCTAGTGTATTTTCGCCCTGTTCTTTTTCAGAGAGAGTGCCAATGAATATAGTGATGATGAAGATATTAGCTGGAAGGTTCGTAGGGCAGCAGCAAAGTGCTTGTCTGCAGTGATAACATCTCGTCCAGAAATGCTTTTGAAACTGTATACAGAGGCATGCATTTTACCCTTATAGTACTGGTTTCATTGCTGGACTTTGTCAATTTACATTTCTTATGTTTTCTTTAACGAGTCTATTGATTCTATATTGTTACTCTGTTCTCTAGACACATTTCACATATTGGGACAATCTTCTACATGTGGTTGCCATTCTGATATGAATATGACATCTATTGTTTTATCTATTTCGTGAAATTTCGTCTATATGTATTGCATTTATGCCATCTTTTTTCTTCGTTTAATAGTATAAAAAAATCAAATATATTTTTGCCATACCTGTCCCCCTGTTCACTTGGAATTGTAGGCTACCTCTCATCCGTCTCCTAAATTTGTGCCCCACGTCCCCCTGTTCCCAAAAATCAGTGCAACATAGGATATTGTGAAAGTTCTTATACATGATTGTTGTATGAAATGCCAATGTTTTGTTATAATGAGAATCCTGTCATTGTGAGTTTACCTGGAAGCTGTTATGCAGGCTTGTCCAAGGTTGATTGAGAGGTTTAAAGAACGAGAAGAAAATGTTAAGGTAATGGTTCTTTGTTTGGATAATATTTTTGGATTGATGATATTCCTATCGATTGCATTGTGTCAATATTTTCCTTTTCATTCTGATGCAGATGGATGTGTTTAATGCATTTATTGAGTTGTTACGCCAGACTGGGAATGTGAGGAAAGGATCAGGAGACACTCTAAATTCAAGGTAAGTGGTGTTGCACTGCCATGTGCTGACATTACTCATAACAGTGGAGTGTAGGATAATATTATGCATCTTCTTAGTTGGTAAAGATACCAGTGATCTAGATTTAATTTTTGCTGCCTAGACAATCCAATTAGGCTGTTGCTTCTGAATGCATGGTTGTAATTTGTCACCAGGACAGATCCCATTATCGCTTTTCTCAATTCCAAACCTCTCTTTCATGATATTCAGAAAATTATGTTCAGGTGCTATAAAAAATTTGGTATCATGGCTTCACACCCCCTTGTCTTCATGGCTAGACTGCTAGCCAATCTCCTTCAAGAAGAAAGTAACCAAACACTCAAATGCATATTGCCACTTTGGTTTTAGTGTGGTAGAGGGCTCCAAAGCGAGACCATTTTATGGCCTACGAGGACAAGCCCTCAATGCCTTGTGAATTTAATTATGTATGAAGCCTATGCAGGGAGAAGAACATTCTATATTCCTAAATTTGACTTTTACCTGCAAGGCTGACATTCTTCAAGGAAAAAAAGCATACATCCATTGTTTACACTGTAAAAAACTGCTGTTACCTTTAGATTGCTCATCAAACATGAAATTCCCTGGAGAGTAACAAGTTAAACATAATCTAACCATGTAGCGAGCCCTGCAAAACCTCAAAATTGGATGACTCCAGCATGAGCCCATCCATTGGAACACAACTCTCGTGTAAGGTGCCGTGATTTCCGGTGGAAAAACCATTTTGCACCATGCCTTTCCAGCCTACATGTTCTAGGTGGGTGACTGACTTTGTGCCCCAGACTTGCTACTGTACTCTTGCTGCCATGAAAACTTTTCCCTGCTGAGACATTGGGATAAAAATCCCCATAGTCCATGTCCCTAAAGATGTCTTCCTGCCAGAAGCCATTATACTTAGCAACAACAAAAACACAACACTTCTCAGGAATTGTAATAATAGTATTGCAGTTGTACCCATGCATGAGTAAACAACTGGAAACTTGCAGCTTGTCTATGACCAGGTGATGATCCAGACTTGTTTCTCTTCATCCCATCTGGAAGCAATTTGAATCTTAATTCCAGCCTCTAGTTGGCTCTTGCCCGCAAGGGATGTCGTGACTACTAGGTCAATCTGCTTAGACTCCAGATACCCAACTAGTTGCCAATATTGTATATTATCACCAAGGTTTATTTGACCTTGGAAGCTATGGGAGCTGGCAGGTAACAATGTTTCTGGGTTGGGCACTATGGCTTCTACCTTGGCGCCCTTCTTATCCTTCCTCGTCTTTACTCTTAGCTTTTTGTGCCTCAATTGTTTCTCTGACAATCCCTACTTTTTGTTTCATGCTCTCTTCCCATTTATTTTTAAGGAAATGCTTTCAGCACTCTCTATGTATAGTCTTTCAGAATTTTACAGTTTTAAGGGAGATGCTTTTAGCACTCCATTTGATCACTTATTTTTTCATATCGCTGTACTTTTTGCAGCCCCATTTTCCAAGTTTAGCTGAGCAATAAAATAAAGTTTAGATTTTAAAAATATGTTGCAGTGCTTGATGATGTCCCTAACATCATTGATGACGGGCAGTCACAACAAGACAATATATACTTCAAAGACAAAACAGACTACACGACAACTTAGTCTGTGGCTAACTCTGGGATTTTGATCTCCAAATCAGTTAATGCTTATTGTTTAGAATGGCTATCTAATATATAGCCCAATATTTGTAAGGCATCTTGTATTTATGTTAAATGATTTATCTTTTTAGTTGTTTCTATTTAGCTAATACTATTTATTTCTCTTGCAGCCCATTGTGGATGTTGAAGCAAGAAGTCCCTAAACTAGTGAAATCTCTGAACAGACAACTTCGGGAAAAATCGGTTAAGACTAAGGTAAGTATCAGCCAGAGAGTTGCAAAAATGATGTTACTAGTTAGCATGCAGTTGAGAAGCTGTCCTTGTTTATGTTGGACCATCTTTAATATATGAGGAATTTCTGGTTTTTATTTTTCTTGATTGTTTAGGATTTTGATGAAACCATATATTAATATGTGGGCCTAAAACTTGCTTATCCAGGTTGGGGCATTTTCAGTCTTGAAGGAGCTTGTGGTTGTGCTACCTGACTGCCTAGCTGATCATATAGGTTCATTGGTGCCTGGAATTGAGAAAGCACTTAATGTAAGAGATAAGGATTTTGAGATGATCTTGACCATCAAAGTTGTTTGAGATATTTGACATTGTGTTTTTCTTTGGTCCATTTAATTGTTTTGGCATTGGTTCTCATGATTAACTCTCATACTGATTTCTGGGTTATGTCTTTTCTTAGGACAACTCCTCAAACTCGAATTTGAAGATTGAAGCTCTCATATTCACAAGGCTTGTGATGGCTTCACATTCACCATCTGTTTTCCATCCCTACATCAGGGTAAGGCTTGTGAAAGCTTACAGCATAAATAATAGCACAGCTTTGTTTGATTTTGTTAATAGCTGCTGTGAAGGTTGTCAGTGAAGCATTTTCTTCTAAAAATACCAGTGTATTTGCTTCTTCCATCTGATAAAATTCTGTTTCTTTTCTGACTTTTAGTGCATTGCTGTTTGGGGTTTTCAAAAACTTGGTAGACATATTGTTTCACACATTTAGTTCTTGATCTCCCTTAATTAGAGCATAGTGTATAATCCCGACTAAGAACATTACATATTACTGTATTCTTGTTTCTGGTTCCATTCTAGCATTTTTAATTTTATTTACTTTTAGCAGTTATCTTCACAAAGAGCAATTTTAGTTTATTGCTGATAGGTACTTTATGTAATCTTGGCTCAGGCCCTTTCTGGACCAGTGCTTTCTGCGGTCAGTGATCGATATTACAAGGTTACTGCAGAGGCATTGAGGGTGTGTGGAGAGCTGGTTAGGGCAATTCGTCCAAATTTTGAGATGGTAGATTTCTATCTTAACACAATTAATATATATTGCAAATGTCTTCATTTAGGATTCAGTATGTCATAGATTTGTTCTTAAGCTGACATGCATTTTTTTATGTCACAGCCACAGGTTTTCGATTTTAAGCCATATGTTCACCCCATTTACAATGCTATTTTAACACGATTGGCAAATCAAGATCAGGATCAGGTCAGCTTAGTTCGTAAATTTATTTCTGAATGGTGTCGTTCCTTTAAATTCTTATATTGGCAATTTTTAAGCATCAGAAAAACCAAAATGAAGCTTAAGCTAGTGCATATATAAATTTTACAGCATTTTTCTTTCTTTTATTTTGACAGCTCTCTATTTTCTTCATAATGTTTGATTTTTCTATTCAGGAGGTTAAGGAGTGTGCAATTTCTTGCATGGGTTTGGTCATTTCGACATTTGGTGATAAACTTCAAGGAGAACTATCCATGTGTTTACCTCTTCTTGTTGATCGCATGGGAAATGAGATAACACGCCTTACAGCAGTGAAGGTTGTACTGATCGAATCTCTTGTGAAGTATTTCATTTTAACTGGTGGGAACTTTGTATCAGAGAGTTTTAGCTTGGTTTGTTGGATCTGCTTGTTGATGATTCGTTTGTTTACGACTTTTAGCATAGTCTCTTCTAGAAATGGAATTCACCTCACTTTGTACTTTAATCCCATGGTGATTTCTCTTTGCTTTTAGCTCCTTTTTCCATATAGATATTCTGTCCATGTTCTTTTGGTTATTTGGTAGAGAGTCATGGGACTAAAATATTATTGGAAAGCTGATCCTAGAAGTCGAGGCATAGAAAATTTGACTGTATTTGTTAGAGGAAACTATTCTCCAAACCTGTATCCTTGTATTATCCAAACACTTATAATTTATTCTAGGGTGTTATGTGATAGAGGATGATTTCCTTCTCACCTGTACCACAGGATATGACTTGACATATACACATTTGCATGCAATGCATGACCACTTTAGAGTAGATTCATTGTCAGCTCAGGGAATGGTTTTGTATTTATGGGTAAAGTAGTAGCCAACTAAGCCACTCCAGTGTTACCTTATATCCATCCATGGTTTGGCATTCTCTTTCACATTACTCCATCAAACAAGAAGTAACTCAACAAGACTACACACCCAACTAGAAGAACACAACACAAGAACTTCACCATACTCTTTGTAACAAGGAAAGTGGTAAATGCAGTCATTTAGGGCATGGCTTCTCCCTTCTGACCCCAAGACCTCTTGCTTGCAATTCACAGCTCTCAACTGCTCGAGCTAACCCACTGGGCTACCTACCTCAACTTTCTATTAGCTCCTATGTGGAAATTGTGTAAAAATTGTTCTCTCTGGCATCTCTGATCAGCAGGGTGTCTCGTCAATCAATGCCTTTGACATAATCGACCACCCTAGCTCAATTCATTTGTAGCTCATCTTATTATCTAGCAATAAGAAACAATTCAACATGGCTAGTGTGAAGAAAGATAATTGCCACATCATAATCAGTATAATGACAACAGTCATGTGCAGACATGAAGTCAGGACCATGAGTTTGAAGCATTATCACACATTTCTGAAGGTACAGAAGTCCTAGGTGATAGGAAAGTGATCATTGCATAGAAGATGATTATTTGTAATGTTCCTGACTTGGCTAGTCTAGGAAACGCTGCTAATGTGTGTGTAGGATCAAAGGTTTACAATATATAAATGATCATACAAATAATAAACGTGACAAAGGACTGCAAAGTTTGTATTATGATATCTCTGTGGATTACAAAATGGCCGAATGCGGCCGAATAACTGACAATACTCGACTAGATCAACATACAAAGGATCTTAGTCGGCATATAAATAAGCAACTGCGGCTGAATAAAATAACAACACTCGGCTAGATCAAAAGACAAAAGGATCTTAGTCGGAATGCAAATAAGCAACTAAAATATAATACTCGGAATATGGGAGCATTGCGGAATCAATGAAGAATGATGGAAGACCTGGATGATCTTCTCGGTGACTAGGGTGTGTCTTTCAACATTGAAATCAGCCAACTGGTGTCTTCCTTGTGGAATACACTGAACTATCTCTCCTGAGATGTGCCTCTTCTCCTCAATGACAAGTCATAATCTGCATAATGATGATTTAGGTCGTTGATCCTTCCTTTATAGCTTTCCAAAACCCTAAATAATGCTGAAACCATAATTCACTGTTGACTTCCAAAACCCTAAATCACTGCTGAAACCCTAATTCACTGTTGACTTCTATTTTTAGCTCATAATGACTTAAAAACGCTTTTAACCCTTTTTAGCTCTCCAAAACCCTAAATCATCATAAAACCCTAATTCCATCACACTTTATTTAGTCGGCAATGACCTTAAAACTTTAACTCCTTTTAGTCGAATGCCACTTTCCAACATAACACCAGACTGAGGGACTCTAGTAACCTACACTCCCTCTTGCCTCTGCTATAGTCTAACGGCATGACTCATTGCCTCCTCTGAGCTCCGGTATTTGAAAGGACATTACAACCCTCCCTTCAAATTGTTTGTCCTCGCCAATTCTCGGCCTGTAGGTTATAAACACCTGTCAGCTTCTCCTGCGAAGGCCCTTCTATTAAGCTCCTCCATCCGACAAACACCTCCCATTTAATCTCTGCCCCGCCCGCCTCTAACTCCAAAAACTCCTCCTCCTGAATCTAACTTTAACTGCTGCCTCATCCAATGGGGAAGCTCATGTGTTAATGAATTGTCCCACCGCTTTTAGGAGGCAAGACACATGGAACACATTATGAATTTTTCTCCTCAGGAAATTCTAGCTCAGCAACTCCCTACCTACTTATGATGATCCCAGTAAGGACCATAAAATTGGCTTGAGCCTTCGCCCCATGCTCTTCCATAGATGACTCAGTTAGGTTGGAGTCCTCAAGAAAACCAGCTCCCAACCTCAAAGTTGCGCTTCATCTCAGGTCAGCCTCTGCATCTTATCTTCTCACATGGCTTTTAGCGCTGCCTCTGTGTTTCAACAACTTGAGGATCTCGGATTTCTATGATCCAGCACCCTGGTCTGGAGCTCAAGCCTCCGAAGACCACAAGTCTGCTGGGGAGCAATCATATTCGTGACAATGCTTGGAAGGGAAGTCACACCAATGGACATGTGGGAAGGTAGGTTAGTAGCAATGTTCTCCCAATGTAAATCACTCATCACGTTTCTTCGTTGTCCTCCCACAGTTCTCAAATACCCTTCCAACTCCACTTGTTGGACAATCTTGGTCATTTATCTGTTTGAGGGTGATAGTCGGTGCTAGGTGTCAAGATCTCTCGAACTCCTACCCAACCGAAAAAAATCTCTCCCAAATGTCCCTATGAACCGACTGTCTCGCTATTGATTGCATGTTCTCAAGTAAACCTATGAACTCCCAAGACCTCCCCGGTGCCTCACTACCGAATCAGATTACTGGCCTCTGTATGGCGTAGAAGCTTTTATAAACTTGACCAATCAAGCGATCACTATATAGATATAGTCCTTACCTCGGACCTTGCAGACCAAAGATGAAGTTCCCATAGATATACTTCCCTACTGCCCTGAATGGGGAGAGGGCTGGGGCGAAGCCTGATGGAAGAGCATGTCGACTTGTCTCCGCTGGGCAAGTACACACTCACCCATCGTCTCATAACGCCTTGTTTGAGGCCCTTCCATGAGAACCTTCTTTGATCTGCTCAGAAGTTTTGAAACTCCCCATGGCTCAAGTAGAGGTGAACCTGTAAGGAACTGCATATGGCTCCTCTTCCCAAGCCTGAATCGCACCAAGTAGACTTCTATCCTTGTGTCATGACATCACAATGACTGCACTCTGCCATCCCTGCATCCTCATTCATCACCCTACAAGGTTAACTTGTTCTTGAATATTCGACTATCATGGATTTTAATTCATGAAAGTTCCATTAAAGAACATGCCGCAGCATCTCCTCGATAGTGCATCATCACAATGTTCTTCTTTCCCCCTGACCCTACTTCTATAGTTAAAGTCGAATGCCCTGCATTGCCACCCATTTCATGGTGTTCACTGAGGTCCTTTTGCTCATGGAAATACTTCAAACTGCTAGGATTTGGCTTTGATCTAATAATTTGTCAGCCACCAACATTGTTCAATCAATACAGTACATGACGCTAATCATTTCCTTGTCATAGATTGAGTACATCCTCTCGGGATGACTGAGCTTCTTGATTTCGAATACAAATGGGGTGTCCTCCCTACATTAAAACTTCCTTGATACTCTCGTCTGATGTGTCACATTCTAGTACAAATGGTAGGGTGAATTATGGTAGTGCCAACATTGGACAGTGCCCATGACCTCATGTGACCGCGACTTCTGCCCATGAAGGCCCCATACATAAGATAAGTGTCACTTGCCTAAGTCAGAAAACCCCTAATTTAACCCCAGATGTATAATCTATGTTCTCAAGAAGTGCTCTCACTTCACATTTCTAGCGGCCTACCAACCTAATAAGCCCTGGATTTTCTTAGTGTACTGCACTCTCGGTAGACCACATGATGTGGGCTAAGTAAAGCAACTCTGCCATACCGAAATCTCACTTGGACTCTAAGGCTATAATGACTGCTCTCCAAGGATGCTCAGTACCTCATCCAGGTGCTTCATATTCTCTTTCCATGATCGATTATAGATCAAGATGTCATTTAAGAAAACCAAGACCGACATTTCAACTCCATCCCTTGACATATGGTTCATGCAAGACTGGAATGTAGCGGTATCAGTTAGCTCCAGCATAACTGGGAACTCATGTCCAAAATGACACTCAAATGTCATTTCTCTCAGGTCCCTGATGCTAACTGATGATATCCAGCGTAGATCAATTTTTGAGAAGAAAATTGCCCTATACTATCCATCAACTCACAATGCAGGAGGGCACCGGTTCTGATGGTTTTCGAACAAGGTTCAGACCACGTAATATCCTCATGAGCTATCCCGGAATTCACACAACCAAGAAGCAATGGTCATTGCCTGGTTCTCGATAGGTCCTATCACAATAATTCTTTTGATTGGCTTTCATTCTCATTCCTGAAAACCTCCTAGATGACGATAGGTAGATTATAGGTTTGGCCCTTCTCCAACTCAATGGTAGCTCAAACCCCATTATGGTCTCCTTGGTGGGATTTCCTCAAAGACCTTTTGATGTCGCCCCAATAAATTCTTTTGGATCTCTCAGATGGTATCATGGTTTCCACCTTCAATCCTTCTCTCTCAGGTAGGATCAAGCATCTCATATATGCTGTACCTCCTACGCCTGGGTCATCTCTCTCCATTCTCTTAATAAACTGCCCAAGTGCCTCATGCCCATTACACCCCTCTGTGAACAACCTTCTTCCCATCCTCGATTCTCACCTGAGCCGCATGCCTGGTAGCCAGATTTTTCCTAGCGTAAATCATCCACTGGAACTTCCTGCACCAACATCCTGTCCCATAGGTCAACCACAAAATGTGTTCTAATATGTAGTCAGTTTAACTTCATTCCTTAAGTTTGGGAATCGCCTAGATGACTCCATTAGGTGTTATTTTATACTGCGAATATCAAACCCCCAAACTCCCTCTCCCGTCCTGGTGCCCGTCTGGATACTAGTGAAGTGTCGATGAAGTTGTGGTGGCCCCAACATCTATCAGCATGATTGTCTGTTGCTCCCTCGAAGAACTCCTCTCGACACAGAGGGTATCACACCCGGGAACACTTGTAGTTGGTCACAGACACCTCCCTTTGTTGGTTTCTCTCATAGGGCCTCGCTCGCTGGGCTAGGACCACCGAGTGACGGGCCCTCGGCTTGGCATGTCTGTGGTCTACCTGGAGGTTGTTCTCTGCTGATGCTGACTCCTCAACTAGTGGATCCACGCCCGCTTCCTCTCACTGGCCCACTGTCTGGCACTTATCATATACTAGAATTTTCTCCTTTGCCCATGCACTGCAGGCCCCGGGACCCAAGGATCTTTGCAGATGAAGCAAAGCTTTTTCCTCATGAGCTCTCGCCTAGTATCATCATGCAACTTCTCCTTGCTCTTCCATTCTCTCTAGAAATGGCTCTCATGTCTTGATCCTCCAGGGCAATAAATATTTGAGAAAGCCAGTCTTTGGTGCATTGAGTTTGCCAGACCTCGAAAGGGCGGATGGTATCCCCCGCAAAGTGGAGGCTCAGAGCAGTTCTCACCCATCCTCTCAAAGGCTCAGAGGTCCTTTCCAGGAATAGCATGATCAACTTGGGCTCATGGATTTTCACCGCTTACTTACCCACAAACTCTTGATGAACGCTTTTACGTACAAGTTTGTCGAATCACAGATCCCTCAAGTGTATTCTAGATCCCTTCCTGCCAAACCGGCCCATGAGCTCCATTCAGAACTCCCAGGAGGGTGATGCACTGCGGACCCAAGGTCACCACCCATGATACCACCACTGTGGTGCCTCTTCACCTCCAAGTGTAAGGTCACGAACCAGATGGCCTCTGCCCTGCTTCATCCGGGTTGAGCTTGTAATATCGCGGTCTAGCTTCTGTTCCAAAGTCTAAGTGTATTTGGATGATTCACGAAGAAGGTATGTAGGGTGAGTTTCCCAACTTTTCTGGATGAAATCAGGTTATGCCCCTGCTGCTGCTGGTGCCCTCCCCTCTATGGCTCTCAGGCTCCCCGAACTGGAAACCAAAGTACTCACTCAAGGTCATGTCCTCGGCGGGAAGTCATGACCCGTCGCTGCACTCCTCCCACATTCCTGCAAATGCCCACGATGAGGGGTGGCCTCTGCAAGGCTGGTGCATGTGTTGCTACCCTGGGGTGCCCTCTGGAACCGGGAAACTGCTGGTCTGGGATCCTACTCAGAGGTATGTGCGAGAGGGAGATGCGACCAGACCCAATGTCACTGGGCCCATGATACCACCACCGCAGCCTCACCCTCCAAGTGTAAGGTCACGAATCGATGGCCTTCCCGCCTCTGCCAACCGCCGAGCTTCTGTACACGCGGCTCAGCTTCTGCATCGCTCGGCCGGGTATCGACATCCGTCAGCAGCGCAGAGTTTCCCAACTTTTCTTGAGCGAAACGCAGGTTATGCCCCCGCTGCTGTGGTCCTCCCTTCTCGCGGGTTCTCAATGGTTCTCGACCGAGTCCACAGTAATTTACTAAGGTCATGTCCTGATGAAGTCACGACCCAACAGTCGCATACCTCCTATATTCTCGCAATGTCGTTTGCATGAGGGTGGCCTCGTGGCAATGGTACAAGGTTGCTACCGGTGCCCCTCTGAAATCGGGAAACAAGTAACTGGATCCTACTCAGAGGTGCAGGAGAGGGTGACTAGGGCTCCACCGCCTGCCTCTCGAAGTTCCCCTGGTATGATGGACTTAGGACTGGGTGCCCAATTTCCAGCCAATCATCAACCACTGCAAGGTAGCGCGACTGGTGGACATGGTCCGCTGACTAGCTAACATACCGCTGATAACCCGCATGTGAAAGTCAGCTCGGATCTGCCTGGCCTTTACACGCCTCTAGTCAGCCCAGACTGCCTCTGTAGTCCTTCTCACCAAGGCTTTCAAGTCACGTCAGCCTTCTCTTCGCTTTCTTTAGCCTCTTCTCTTTGAGCTTTTAGATAGGGTAAAAATCGTGCCCATGCCTTCTTTCCTACGCCCCGCTAGGTGACATATCTGCCACCTACGCTACCTTGGTCTTCTCAACAGACTCATTGTCTTTAGTCACAGTCATAGGATCTAAAGCTTTGATACCACTGTAATGTTCCCTAATTTGGCTAGTCTAGGAACGCGACAATAATGTGTGTGTAGGATCAAAGGTTTACAAACATATAAAATGGATCATACAAAATAATAAACGCATAAAGGGACTGTGAAAAGTTTGTATTATGATATCTCCGTGATTACAAAATGGCCTAATGTTGAATAACTGACAATACTCAATTAGATCAACATACAAAGGATCTTAGCTCATTACACAACAAGCAATCAGCTACTAATAAAATAGAATAACACTCGCTAGATCAAAAAGTATCGCAAGGATCTTAGGCCGGAATACAAATAAGCAACTAAAAGATAATACCCGGAATATGGGAGCATCAAATCAATGAAGAATGATGGAAGACCCGGATGATCTTCCTAGTGACTAGGGTGTGTCTTTCAACAATCAAATCAACTAACTGGTGTCTTACTTCCCTGAATATTAATCGAATCCATTCTCCTGAGATTTCTTTTCTCCCCTAATGACAAAATAAACTGTGATAATGATGAATTAGGTCAATTCTCCTTTTATAGGGGCTTCAAAACCCTAAATCATGCCTGAAACCCTAATTACCTGTTGGACTAAAACCCCAAATCAACGCGAAACCCCAATTCATTGTTGACTTCTATTTTTAGTCATGAAATTGATCTAAAGTTTCTTTAACCTCTTTTAGTTTCAATACAGTCACTTTCCAAATATAACACTTGTGACTGGAGTGACCTCTAGTAACCCTGTTTACCCCTCTTTGGCCCTGGCTATAGTCTAACGGGGCGGTTTAGACCATTAAGCCTCCTCTCTGGAGCTCCTATTTGGAAAGGGACATTACATTATTTGTTTGGCTTCTTATGATTTCTTAGCAGGTTGTATCATTTAGCATGTAGTAAGTATGTCTTAGTTGTAGACATTTGATACAAGGACACAATATTGGATTGTATTTATGCCAATTTTAATTCATTTATTGGTCTTGTCTGAGCAATTTTTTATAGTTTTCCCATTGTTTCTGTCATCAGATACTATGGCATGCTTTGTATTTGCCTTCCTGTTGTCATTTTGAATGAAAGTTCATAGACTTACCTAATGACTGTTTTTTGTTGACGCATACATTAGGCATTTGCTGTTATTGCTAGCTCTCCTCTCCGGATTGATTTGTCATGTGTATTGGAGCATGTTTTTGCAGAACTAACAACATTTTTGCGGAAGGTAAGCTTTACCGTTGCTTTGGAGCCATGCCTAAGCTTTGAACATTGTTTTAATATAAGCCACTGGGCTTGACTTCAAATGTTTAATTTTTTATTTTACTTAACCTAAAATATTGTTCGTTGCTTTTGAATTTTCACACAGGCCAATCGTGCATTAAGGCAAGCTTCACTGGGGACTCTGAATTGTTTAGTTGTTGCTTATGGGGATAAAATCACTTCATCTACATTTGAGGCTATTATCACAGAACTTCCCTCACTTATCAGGTGTGGGCACATGGACAATTAAATGCTTTCTTCTAGAATCTATACATAACATAATGTCGTGGGAGGTCTAGTGTGTTTACCTGCTTGGGTTCTGATGCTACGTTAATGGGGTTCCAGTGATGCAGACCTCCATATGACTGCTTTAGCATTGGAACTTTGCTGTACAATGATGGCTGATCAAAATCGTCACCGAAATGTTGGTGCTGTAGTACGTGACAGGGTTCTTCCACAAGCTCTTGTTCTAGTCAGGAGTTCATTGTTGCAGGGTCAAGCTCTGCAGGCAAGCTTTGTTCCTTGAAATTTTATCACAACTTTTATGTGGGGCATTATAGCAGGTTACATGTGTCTTGCTGTTGGTAACTATGGTTGTGTGTTTGAACTTGCAGGCTTTGCAAAATTTTTTTGCATCTTTGGTGCAGTCAGCAAACACAAGCTTTGATGCTTTATTGGATGCTCTTCTTTCAAGTGCCAAACCTTCTCCACAATTGGGTGGTCTTGCAAAGCAAGCTCTCTATTCAATAGCTCAGTGTGTGGCAGTTCTTTGCCTTGCTGCAGGAGATCAGAAATGTGCATCTACTGTAGAAATGCTGATGAACATTCTGAGAGACAGTAGTGGTGCCAATTCGGTTAGTTCTGCCACTGTGTAACAATGTTGTATCAACACGTATTTCTTTAACCTATGAAAATGGCAGGACTGCTTTCATGCAGATGCTACATCTTCCGTTCTTATAAGTTTACTGAGGGTACTTTGTTTTGGTTTCCTAGATTACATTTTCTAGAATATTAATATTGTTAGACATACACATATATAAACAATCGAAATTTCTGTAGTGCTTGAATGTTTGTGTAATATATGTGAACTGTGATATTTTCTCCATTTGAAATAACTTGTTGATTTATTGTTTTATATGCTTTATGGCTGAGTTCTGGTTACATTTTATGTACATTACAGGCTCGACAGCACCTTGCTCTGCTATGTCTTGGTGAAATTGGCAGACGGAAAGATCTTAGCCAGCATGCAAATATAGAAGGCATTGTGATTGAGTCTTTCCAATCTCCTTTTGAAGAAATAAAGTCAGCTGCTTCTTATGCACTTGGAAACATAGCTGTTGGAAACCTCTCTAAATATCTTCCATTTATTTTAAATCAAATTGACAACCAACAAAAGAAGCAGTACCTTTTGTTACATTCCTTGAAGGAGGTATTCCATATAATATTTAGTTTCTATGCATATATGAGTGCTTTTGTGCTTGATGAAATACACAGCTCATGTTCATCCCGTGGCAGGTTATTGCTAGGCAAACTGTAGATGAAGCTGGCCAGGTTGACTTGCAGGATGCAAATGTTGACAAAATATTAAGATTATTGTTTAATCACTGCGAGAGTGAGGAAGAGGGGGTACGCAATGTTGTGGCAGAGTGTCTTGGGAAAATTGCTCTTATTGAGCCTGAGAAACTTGTTCCAGAACTAAAGGTATTTGGTATTCAAAGTGAACAATGTATGCTTAAATTTATATTGCTTCATCCCAGAAATCTATGTTTAAGTTGAAAATTTATGTCATTTACAGGAGAGAACTTTCAGCCCAGCCGCTTTCACAAGGGCAACCGTGGTTATTGCTGTGAAGTATACTTTTGTGGAGCGCCCTGAAAGAATTGATGATGTTATCCAGCCTGTCATATCATCATTCTTGATGCTCATTAAAGATGAAGATAGAGTAAGGCAAACCAAACTAATGGCTTGCTTAGTTAATGATTGTTAATATTAAGCCTTGTTTTGAAATATTTTCTTTTCTGGCGGTTTAGATTTCAGAATTAGATTAAGGTGAATATAATTATTCTGTTCTTCTGTATGGATGCTTGAAAATTTAGAATTTGTAACTGATCTGCTTGTATCAGATAATATATTTTGTCGCCTTGTGACGTTGATCAATTCTTAAGTTGTGTATTCCACAGAAAGACTATTTGATCTCATGGATGTTTAATAAAAAAATCTGTTCTCTTTATTGCATCTTAAATATACATGGATATAGCAAGAGACATGTTTTGATAAGGTTGTGGATTATGGATGTCAATGATGATATCTATACTAAAATTGATTTGTTTGCCTGAATTTATCTTCCATGGACACATCCTTGGTGTTCCAGGATGTGACCACTGCATCCCCTATGTTTAGGATAGGGGGGATGAATTAGGGATGTTCACAATGGTCCCTGAAATGTAGGCGACAGGTCAAAGATATCCTTGAGCCATAACCTGCTCAGAAGGGGTGTCATATATTCCTCAACTCTTTGAGGGACAGGAGAGTCCCCTGTGGGGCTGGTGGCCCCATAAAAAGTAATTTCTTTCTAGATCTTTTTTCTTTATGCATTGGCCCCACATTTCTTTTAAGACCTCCACAAGTTTCCAATTCTCTTAAACATCAATTTTCAAGTTAAGAGAAGCAATGAAACACCCTGAAACATGGCTATTTTTTATCATTTTAGTCTCTTTGAAAGGTGCTCGACACTTTCCAAAACTGTCCTCAACCGCCTTCTAACAAGTGTCATATTTTACAAGAAAACGAGTGCCTTAAGTTGTTGACATGTTCTTTTCAAGCATGTGACATTACAGGCCATATGTACAATATAAGAATGTGATGTATTGGGATTGGAAAACATAGAGGCACAGCCCAAAAGTTTTGATGTGAAAAGGTGCAAATGATATGCTAACATGCTATTTTAAAAATATTCCATTTATGAGCAAACACAGTTTGGATCTTAGAAACTTGGTTTTAATGCTTTGTTAAATGTTTTTATTAAATTAGTATGTAGACTCAGTTTTCTCAAGTCCATATTCAAATGTTTGACTGAGCTCACGTATTTTGGCAATTGATGCATTTGGTATGCTAGTTCTGAGTTCGCATATGAACGATGTATTTTAGCTTGTAACTATGTTATACTTTGAAATTTTAAGTGAGTTTTCTTAAAGTAGCTCCTGATCTAGACTTTAAATCCACAAAGGCATTTAAAAGTCTTTGTTAATAATATCTGTATTGTTGACTATGAGAAGAGTCGGATGAGAAGTTTGACCAATATAAAGTGGTTGAAAACTGAGTCATTTGTCTTTACCAGTTTCAGCTTGACTACTACTGATTTTGCTGTTTTACTTTTGTTTTGTTGCATTTTGAGTGGCTGAGTTGATGAAACTGTCTTGGTTGTCTGTTTCTTAACATTTTCTGCATGTTTTGCATTCAGCATGTGAGGCGTGCAGCTGTTTCAGCCTTGAGTACAGCAGCTCACAATAAGCCAAACCTAATAAAGGGTCTCCTCCAAGAATTGCTACCTCTTCTATATGAACAGACCGTTGTCAAGGTATGGAATAGAACATGTGTAAGATCATATTGAATGATTGTCTATTCATCAGATCTAGCATTGATAACCTGAGCTTTTCTGTTTCTTGTTGCAGCAAGAATTGATAAGGACAGTTGATCTTGGTCCTTTCAAGCACACTGTTGATGATGGGCTGGAGCTAAGAAAAGCGGCTTTTGAGTGTGTGGATACATTGCTTGATAATTGTCTTGATCAGATTAATCCTTCGTCTTTCATTATTCCGTATCTGCAATCAGGTTTGAATGGTCAGTATCAATAATGCTTATTTGATGCTTTAAGATAAATTAATACATTTGTCGTATTGCCTTTCCTTTCTTATCAAGTTCAATAATTGGTATATGTACTCAATTCTTTTGATTATAAGTAGCAATTGGATACATGATATTTTCAACAATATTCATTCACATTTCTATTTGTACTAGATCATTATGATGTGAAAATGCCGTGCCACCTCATACTTTCAAAGCTTGCCGATAAGTGTGCTTCTGCAGTTCTGGCAGGTTTGCTGGTTTGCTTTCACTTTACTTATTGCTTTTTATGTTACAAGAAGAGCCATTGATTGACATGTTCATCAGGTTTAACTGACTGGGGCCTTCTATGATGCAGTTCTTGATTCATTGGTAGAACCCTTAGAAAAGACCATCACTCACAAACCAAAGCAGGATGCTGTGAAGCAAGAAGTAGATCGCAATGAAGATATGATTCGAAGTGCACTTCGTGCAATTGTTTCTCTCAATCGTATAAGGTAATGCCACTTATTCAAAATAATGCAAACAATATGCTCTTTTTATATATTGATACAAGTTTTTAATTTCTGTAAACTTCCCATTTTCATTCTTTCACCACAGGGTAATTTGTAAATTTTTGGGGTCTGCACTTTTTGTTCTAGTGAGTTTCATTGGTGAAATTAAGAGATATAATAGGAATAAGAATTCTGGAAATCCATAATTGAGGGAAGCAATTAGTTAGGGCCTTGAATGCAATGACATAAGAGAGTGCTTTGACTGTCTAGCATTCATTTACCTAATTCCTTTAGGTCAGATTTCAGGGTGTTTATTTTTGGTGTGGTTAACCTGGCAGTTGCTTAATAATGTTTCAGGTAATTTTTAGGATTGATATTTCACGAGCAAGAAATCATATCTAATTCTATAAATGATGAAAGGTCATTAATACCACTGTTACAACCAGTATATATGGTGACTCCCTTTTTCCTGGGGTACACTTTATAGGAATATACAGATGTAGGGCTTTAGGGTGAGTAACTCACGTCAATAGATGTTCAAGAGAGAAGAAACAATATTACTGTCAAGGGATGACCAAAGAGATTTTCTTTGGACAATATGAAATAGAAAAACAATGAGATAAATAGACAAATGATGTCACATAAATGACAAATAAATGACAAATGGTTTCTTAATGATATAGAGAATAGTAATTTGATAGTTGATGGCTGGTCGAAGAGGTATGGAATGTAGTTCACCCAGAAGGTGTGGAGCTTCATCTTTGGAGACTTTCTACTTCCGCTGTGAAGATGACTTGTGAAACTTGATGGAGGATATAACATTTAAGAAATACTCGCAATATTGGAGTATTTCTTAAAGAGCTGCTTCGGGTACTTTGGCTTAGAAGAGCAAGGATTGATGCTAACACTGAAATGATTCATCTCAAACATGAAAACAGGGATGTACAGCCAGGCTGATTTCAAAGTTATGAGATGTTCTGTATTGTTTCACAGCTCCCCTAATTTGTCAAGAATTTTCAATTTAGTGAGTGAGCAAATTGCAAATAAGGATTAGAGGTATGATGAGTAATATACATCACGACCTCGTAACATACATTTTTTTTTTAATTTAATTTAATTTTATTGTGTAATGGGCTTCCCCTCATTCTAAGGATGGTATCCAGGGTAAACCGGATTCTGTAGAAGCTCGAAGCTTTGTCATGTCACTTATGGGAATAGAATGGGTGGGGAGGATAACACTCCATCACACAACCACTTTGGCTAGAGCCAATTGACAACCTTGTAACATTTACCAAGTATAGAAATACTATTATTTTGATCTTAACCACACCATAAGCAAGCGCATGTTATAGCACAATGATAGCTATAGATCAAGAAGAGATTGCCTGTTCAGCAGGAGGATTACTAAGAAGCTAGACTTGTACAGACTGCTATGGCAGTAAGTTCTTCATGTCATGTCCTTGGGTAGAGCTTGGGGGGTGATCGTGCCTATTGATTGTAGCACATATTTCTGCCTATGATGGCTTCCCACTATATTGTTGCATAATTACATCACATTTGATAAATACTTTTTTCTTCTATTTACTTCCATGCTTTATTGTACTCAATGTAATATCATTTACACTGACAACGTTTGGTCACTTGTGTGATAAAATGTAGTTGATTTGTTTCTAATTCTCTTTTCGGCAGATCCATGGAAAAACTACTGCCATAAAATTTACTATTTGTTTACTCTGCAATCTTTGCTGGATACTAGTTTCTCTGCTTTTTACTTGAAATTTATTCCTCATGAACTGGTTACCCTCACAAGAGATACTTCTATAATAGAGTTCTGTTTAAGAAAACGAGTTCACCATTTTCACTTTTAAACATTGTATAGATTGTCTCTTTAATAAGTGGATACAAAAGCTTATGCAAAATTTAACAATACTGTTCCTGGTTTTTAACCATGCAATTAATAAAATCCTTTTTTTTTCTCTGTTGATGCAGTGGTGGTGAATGCAGTGCTAAATTCAAAATGCTAATGGACTTTATCAAGAAGTCTAATGTTATTTCAGAAAAGTACAACGCTGTTCGCCATGAGAGTGATACAGTGGTAGCAGGTGATGTCATGGATATGAATTAGCTTCAGCATTATTTTAAGAGTGGGAAAATAAGGATTTTTAGTTGCTCCAAATTGTAATGTTGCTAAGAGGCAAATTTGTAATTTTAGGACATGTTTCTTGAGTGTTTTGGCAGTTATTAGAGCCCTTTAGGTCAATCAGGGTTAGGCCAGAGCTTTTTGTGGATCTGCTTTTTAGATTTTGTTTCTCCAAGTAGTGGGACAATCACAATGTTATGCACGGATATAACTATTAGAGGTGTAATCATTGGTAAACAATTTTGTACTCGTCTAGAATTTGGAGTGTGCAGTCTTTATCAAACTGTATATAATAACTTTGTAGACGTTGCTTTGATTTTTTTTTTTGAATTTATGGACAAGTTTATAATTGAAAAGATGTCATGCAGGTTGGTTTGGACAACTTCCTAAAAATATAAATCTCTTTCATTAGAGTGGTTTGGTTTTCACTTGACTCTACTTGGCCAATTTTTTGTTGTATTACCTGGGTAGAGTTATACCTAAATTACATAAACCACCAATGAAGCAAATATATTTGTACTCAAACAAGGATGAAGCCATTTCAACCACTGTTCACTAGAAATCTCTTTCATTAGAGTGGTTTGGTTTTCACTCAACTCTACTTGGCTAATTTTTTGTTGTATTACCTGGGTAGAGTTATACCTAAATTACATAAACCACCAATGAAGCAAATAGATTTGTACTCAAACAGGGACGAAGCCATTTCAACCACTGTTCACTAGAAATCAAGCAGCAAGCTGCTTATTGAGGAATAAATTAAAGATGGTAGAAGTAATGCCACATTTTCAGGAAATTTATATGTTCTAAGTTGCATGACTCGGTCTCTCATTGAATGGTAATTTGAGATATAATTAAATTACTGATCTATGGCAAATAAATTACTTGTCTTCCTTCCTAAAACTCCTTATTATCTTATTGATGAACCATGTACATTAATTTCATTTCCAAATGTACTATGAGACATGCTGAAGTATTCAATCATGCCAAAATTTCTAAACTGGATGTTTGTTTTTTAAAAGCTAACAGTTCTTTACTTTAAGAATGTCGTTTTTTTAAATCCCTAATACAATTTATTAACAATGCGTCTTTTGGGCTTTGTGAAAGAGAATACTTGAAGAACTCTATAAACCCCTTATGATAAACCATGTACATTAATTTCATTTCCAAATGTACCATGAGACATGCAGCCATATTTAATCATGTCAAATTTTTTAAATTGGATGTTTGTTTGAAGAGCTTTATAAACCACTTATTATATTATAATAGTACTGACAAAAGGAGAAAAATGAAATTGCCTATGTACAAATTTCAGCACAAAGCGACTCCAACAAATAGTATGAAAATTGTACCACTGTACCCTCATTAACGCCCAACAATAAAGATGCATAGTTTAAGTAATCTAATTGGTTAAGGCATTCTGTCAAACACTTGGCGGATATAAAAGAACAACTAAATGCAAGCACATGCCCAGTAATGAACAATTACTTCATCCTGGGATGTTGTAAGGCATGCAACAACTCTTGAAAATACAATCGGATTATTTTAAAACATTCTAGTTCCATTTTAAGCTCTCTTGATCTACAACTACTTCGCTCATTTTGATGCGATGGCTTAAAGACACACTACATCAATTTCATATCAAACCCAATGGTATGATGAAAACTTTCTATATATGTAGCTATATCATGCTTGGGTATCAATTGATTAATAAGGAGTGCATCAACAATAACTTTCCACAGGCATTGGTTGGTTTGGACAACGATTTCTCAATACTCAGTTTGGCATCATTTTGCATAAGAGCTGGTTACTTAAAAAAATATTATTACAGCACTTTGGCCAATATGCGATAACAGGTGCCCAATACTTTGTTTGGCATCGTTTTGCATAATACTTTGTTTGGCATCGTTTTGTATAATCAAGCTATTGTTCAACTACTAAGTTACAAGGAATAACGAGACTAACTATCAACCTCCTCCATAACCTACACAAAGTGCTTGTAATCAACTCAACCACATTAGTTTCCAGATTAACTGCAAGCCAACGTTTGTTCCAACCAGATTTAAATACTTCATAAAAAAAAATCAGGTTCATACCAGATTTCAAAATCTAAACTAGATTTAAATTTACAACACTACATAGTACCCAAATCAGAAATATGCAAAGGGTTTTATACCTGCAGAGGTTTATCTGAACTCCAGCCTCTGGCTTCTTGCCTATGCCAACTTGTAAATGCCAATCAGTTTTCCTCCCAGCCTCTTTCATGGAAGAGATATTTCCCTGAGACCCTTGATCTGCGTGGACTCACTGCTTGACTGAAACCTCAACAAATCAATCTCACTACAGATTTAGCTAAGTTCCCCTTTGTTAAAAATTTCAGCAACATTTTCCTATGTGCCATTCTTCTTCACTTCCATGGTTTTCCTCCTTCTATTTATGAAACTCTTTCATGTTGACACCTCACTCCCTCATGCAAAATCCTTTGTTTTGTTTCCTTTCTAAAACTAAATTACTGTGTTGCTCCCCATTTTTCCTTATTTTATATAAATTTATTTCATAATAATAATAATAATAATAATTAAAGTACCCCTCATTTTCCCACACCCATATGTTGGTGAGCTAGCAAGGTCTTACAGTGTGGCCTGCCCATACACGAGCACTCACGAATGAAGTAAATAACTTCATTAGCTCAAACATATGTTCCCTTCCACAATCATATTGCTAATTATCATGCTCCTTTGCCACACTCATTTAAGTTCATTGGTGCACAACATTAGTAATTTTCAATATAGTTCACCCACAAGTCAATCGTACCACTTCATTTCATCCCAAACATATAGTTCACCATAGCATATCCATATACATCCCAAACATATAGTTCACCATAGCATATCCATATACATAGATAACTTAAAATACACATGTAGAAATATAATTGATAATATGCCCAAAACATCATATAAGCCTCATCCTTATCTGAATCATATGCTAACACACATAAAAAAAAGAACTCATGCTTGAATATGAATGACAAATTCATGCAAGAGGGGATTTACACACTTCCCCTCTTAAACAAAACTTTAGCTTGAATTTTCATAAGTGAACAATAATGGGTATTGAAAGCGCATAGATGCTACATCCTCCCACGTAGTAGAACTTGGATTATAAAGATCCCATTGGACCTTTACCTAGTCCACTAGGTGACACCTGAGTTATTGAATATGATGTTCCAATATACATATTGGTTGTCTTCAAAACCCCCTCATTTGTGACCTGCAAATGTTCAATTCTTTCCAAACCAGAATATGAGATGTATTTGAAACATAATGTCTCAAAATAGATACATAAAAAACATTATGCATACTGATGGAGAAGCATCGTTAGCGAGCACGTGGAGCGGGACCACTCAGCGCCTGTGAATCTTTTTGGAATCTCAACGTTGGCAGTTACGACAAATATTTTGAAGCACACCTGAACTCAGCGTCAAGAAATCTTTTGAAGCATGCTTGAACGATCGCGAGTTAAGTGGGAGTTTCCACTCCTGCTCTGGAATGTGACTGAACTAAGATAATTGTTAGGTTAGGTTTTGGAGTAGACAAGTAGTCGGGGGGAGCCCTACGAACCCTTTGAGATAAATAGAGGTTTTGTACGCCCAAATGAGGCTGTTGCAGGTTAGTAGTAGATTTCTGAATTTTAGTTGTTTTGATTATAACTGTAGCCATTTTTACTTTTGAATGAAGATAACAGAGGAAAATAGACCCAATGCATGGTGTGGACATTGTTTGCAATTCCTTGTTATTGTGTTTTCATGAATGAATGAATTTCGTTACGAATAGATGGAACTGTGAATGTTAGTATAAGTTTCAATTGTTTCTCTTCTATTGAATCGGTGCAAGGTGTGCACACATAATGCAAGGAGTGCGTTGACGAGATCTCTTTCGGTTCTGAATCTCAAAAGAGATAACACGAAACTTTCCCTTTGCAAGGAGTGCAAAGTGATTACTGCAAAGTGTGCACAATCGTTTGCAAGAACTTAAACCTTGCGTAAGAATCTGTTGCAAGGTGTGCATCGAGCAAAAGGAGAATGCCAGGAGGGCGAGAAGAATTTCTTTTCAAGAAATTCTTTGGATCTAAGTTATCAAAATTCCCTGAACTGCAAGGAGTGCGTGAGAAGTCAAAAACTTCACGAAGGCCAAGCTCAGGAGGGATAGCACTTTTCAGAAGCGTAGTCGAAGTCCGAGAGACAGACTCACAGGAAGTTCAAAGGTAGAGACCTTTGAAGACTTAGAAAACTTTATGAGTTAGAAGAGTCAAAAGCTCAGGAGGAGGAGCGACAACAATCGTTAGATCGGTTGCAGAGGGAATCTAGATCGTTAGATCAATGTCCAGTGACTAGAGGAAGTGCAGGGAGAAGCACAGATCTGATCCGTTGGATCTGAGCGTCGAGGACCAACAACCGTTGGATCCGAGGCAAGTGCACAAACTTTAACCCTTTAGAAGTGCATAGGGCAAGCAAACTCACGAAACCCAAGTTCGTGATTTAATCTCAATTGTTGGATCACGGAGGGATCTAGACCGTTGATCTGAGGCAATCGTAGAATCCATAATTGGGAGAAGGGAGGTGCGTAGTCTTCCAACTACTCGAAACACGAAATCTCGAAATGTGAAGGAGAAAGCAGGACCATTGGATCACATGGATTGTGGACCGTTGATCTGACGTGAGTGGAGCCCAAATTTCAGATTTCAAAAATTGGGAGGACGAGCAAAGAATTCGGGAGACGCGAAACCGCGAAGCGCTCGGGAGATAGGCCCTAGGCCATAGCGAGGGGTCACACCGTGGAAGATTAAGGGAGGAGCTAGCACGTGCTAGGCCCTAGTTTGCGAGTTCGGAAATCGAAGAGTCGGAGTTGACTCACACGCGATTCCTCGACTTGCGATTTCGCGAAGCGCCTTTTGGTTAAGAGCGTGTTCACAGCCCATGGTCATGTGAGGGAGGCTTGCGCCTGGTGCTTGTTCGCGCGGGTGGAGCTTCACAAGAATGTTTGGAATTGTTTAGTGGAGATTCTAGCGGGAATCGAGGAGCTCATCCAGCTCGAGGAAATCGAAGATCCTAGACCGGGAGGTCGGTAGACCCTGTTGAGGTAGGGGCACTGCATCAAGTGGTATCAGAGCTGAAGTTTTGCTTGCAGACARCAGGCAAAGGAGAGGAGACAAAAGAACTCGAAGTTGTACTCTGTGTGTGACAGACAATCAACACAATGCCACCRAGGAGACGAGTGGAACCACCTTTAGCYAATCAGGCTGTAGAAAGGRAGATGCGAGAMCTTCGTGCAAGATTAGAGGCGATGGAAGAAATGCAAAGAAGGGCACTTGATGTTGGAGACATCAACGATGCAGAGAGTGAAGAAGTAGAAGTCGAAGAAGCTACAGGAGAGGATGTTGCCGAAGAACGCTTGCTGAGAGTAGTTGTTAGATTGGGAGCTAGAGCCAAGATAAAGGTCCCAATGTATGAAGGCAATTTAGATGCTGAAGAGCTGCTGGATTGGATAAGATCCATGGACAAACATTTCGACTATGAAGATGTAGATGAAGAGAAAAGGGTGAAACATGCTGTGACCAGGCTAAAAGGACATGCAACACTGTGGTGGGATGAACTGCAGGTTGAGAGGATAAGCAAAGGCAAACAAAAGATAAAGAATTGAGACATAATGATAACCAAGTTGAAGGCCAAGTTCATGCCCAAATATTATCAGATCAATCTGTTTAGGAAGTTGCAGAATCCGAGACAGAAGGGTATGACGGTTAAGGAGTACACAAAGGAGTTCTACAGGCTGAACATTAGAACTGGACAAAGAGAGAAAGATGAAGAAAAAGTTGCCAGATATATAAATGGCCTGAGGTATGAAATCCAGGATGAGATCAACATGATGTCAGTAAGGACAAAGGAGGATGCTTATTAGTGTGCACTGAAGGCAAAGGAGAATTTGACAAGAAAACAAAGCCAGCGAGGAAGAGGTAAAATCTCAGCCCCAAACAAAGGCAAGGGAGCTACCCATGACAAGGCACATAAGTCTAATGACGAGACTGAGAAACCACATAGTCACTTAGAAAGAGGAGGAAGTTCCCGAGGAAGACAGGGTGGTGGAAGAAGTTCTTCTAGAGGAATATGAAGAAGCAGAGGAGAAGTAAGATGCTATGCCCGTGGGAAGACATGGCAAATGTCGTGGGAATGTCCTGAGAAAAAGAAAGAATGAGGTGAAGCTCACATTTCAAAAGCATAGAGAAGGAATGTTGAAGCAGAAGGAGCAGAGGATGGAACATCCCTAATGTTGAGGAAGGTTCTCTTAAAACCAGAGGCAGAAGTTGAAAGTCCAGTGCAGAGGAATAGTCTCTCCAGGACAACTTGCAAGATTAAAGATAGAGTATGCAAGGTGATAATTGACAGTGGGAGCACTGATAACTTAGTATCCACAGATATGGTGAAGAAATTGGAGCTGGAGACAACTGCACATTCGAAGGTAATGGTTACTAAACAATGTTTGGTTGAATTTAAGATAGGAGGATATAGAGATGAAATTCTATGTGATGTAATTCCCATGGATGTATGCCATATTTTGTTGGGAAGACCATGGCAGTTTGATAGGAATGTCATTCATGATGGGAGGAATAATACATACACCTTGGAGAAGAATGGTAGAACACACACATTGCTTCCAATAGAGGAGAAAAAAGTGAAAGAGGAAGTCAACACAAGCATTCTTCTCATGAGCGGGAAGGAACTCCTGAAAGAAGTCGAGAAATAACAAGAGATGCAGTTCGTTGTGGTGAGGAAACCTAGAGTTATCCTTACAAGTACTTCGATGGATGATTTGCCTGAAAAAGTTCAAGAATTGTTGGATAATTTTGCTGACATAGTGGTGGATGAGCTGCCTAACTCATTGCCACCCATAATAAATATCAACCACCATATTGACTTGATACCAGGAACAAGTCTGCCAAACAAAGCAACATATAGATTGACACCTCGAGAGAATGAGGAAGTGAAGAACCAAGTCCAGGAATTGTCAGACAAGGGTTTGGTCAGAGAGAGCTTGAGTCCATGTGCAGTACCAAATGTGTTGAGTCCAAAGAAGGATGGAGGATAGAGAATGTGTACAGAATCAAGAGCCATTAACAAGATCACCATCAGGTATAGATTTCCTTTGCCAAGAATGAATAATTTAAAGGACTGTTTAAGTGGAGCAAATTTCTTTTCTAAGATAGATTTGAGGGAAGGTGATGAGTGGAAGATAACCTTTAAGACAAATGGAACTTTGTATGAGTGGCTTTTTATGCCATTTGGCTCAACAAATGCTTGGAGTACTTTTATGAGGTTGATGAATGAAATACTGAAAGATTTCATTGGCAAGTTCGTGGTTGTATATCTGGATGATATATTGATCTTTAGTAGGACTAAAGATGAACATTTGAGACACCAGACACTAGTGATGAGGAGACTACAGTAGGAGAAGCTGTTGATAAATCTGAAGAAGTACTCTTTTATGAAGACAACTCATTTACTTGGGTTTTGTGATCTCTTCAAATGAACTGAAGATGGATCCAGAGAAGGTGAAAGCAATAAAAGAATGGCCGTCACCAAAGAGTATGTTTGAGTTAAGGAGCTTCCATGGATTAACAAGTTTCTATAGGAAGTTCATCAGAGACTTTAGTGGAATTTGTGCACCAATGATGGATACAATGAAGAAGAAGCACAAGTATTTTAAATGGACAGCGGATGCCGAGAGGAGCTTCAATATATTGAAGGAGAAAATAACAAAACGACCAATTCTGGTTTTGCCAAATTTTGGAAAGACATTTCAGGTGAGATGTGATGCAAGTGGAGTTGCATTTGGAGCAGTTTTGAGACAAGATAATAGACCTGTTGCCTATTTCAGTGAGAAGCTGAATGAGACCAAGATAAAATACTTCACATATGATAAGGAGTTTTATGCCATAATTGAAGCCTTGAAGAAATGGAGACATTACCTTGTCCCACAGGAATTTGACTTGTATAGCGATAATTAGACTTTACAATTCATAACCATACAAGAAAAATTGAATCAGAGGCATGCAAAGTGGATTGAGTTTATGTAGAATTTTAATTTTGTCATAAAACATATTCCTGGGAATGCTAACAAAGTTGATGATGCATTGAGCAGGAAATGTTTGATTCTGCAGGAATTTTAGGTGAAGAAATGAGGAGTTTGAGGTGGTAAACAAAAGTTTGGGAAACTTATTGAGGAGTCTGGTCACTGAGCATCATAATCAGTGGGATTAGATTCTTCCACAAGTAGAATTTGCATACAATGACTCATCAAACAGGAGCACTGGAAAGAGCCCATTCCAAATATTGTATGGAATGCAACCTAGGGGAGTATTTGAGTTGAGATACTAGGAACAAAATGAGATCAGGAGCACTGGAGCACA
>SNQJ01S0016854.1:281531-292627 GCA_010110895.2 Picea sitchensis | reverse complement strand
TTGTATAACCCTTGTCAAGTAAGAGATGGTCATTTTTAGAATTACATAGTATAACAAATACTTTTTTCCCAATTAATAAACCTTGTTTCTAGTTTTTATAGGCATTGGGGATTTTAAACCATCACCTCACCTAAAACTCTAGGCTTTAGCCTAATCTAATATTGGTTCCCTATACCATAAGAAAAAATTTCCAAGTTGGTTATTGTGTGTTGGAATATTTTTTAATACTGAGGGGGGGGTGAATCGGTATTATCCTTTTTCAACAATTTAAAACCACTTAATTATTAATTTTATCGAAGAAAAGAAAATGATCAACAAAAAGGTACAATACAAAGAAATTAAACATGGAAAACCAAACATCACAAATGTTCTTATTTTCAATAAATATTACATTTAATTTATGAGCTCCAACTCAAAGGAAACACCAATTCCACGTTTTACTAGAAACAACTAGAAGGAGGTTGCAACCCCCTATATTTTACCAACATTAATTGGAGGGAAGCACCAAATCCCTATTTTCTTCAGATATATATGAAAATATGTTGCAACACCTTGGTTTACCAGCTTCAACTGGAAGGATGCTACAACCTCCTTTGCAGGCTCCAACCTGTCCTAGCACCACCCAACCTCCCTTTTCATGATAAGTACTTCAATATTCAAATATTCAAATATTCATAACCTTATTTGGATTATGTTGTAGATATTCATTTACTTTCTTGGCCTCTGACTCTGTTATTGATCATATGTCAAGCACATAGACACACCCTCTTTCAATAGGAATTTCCATTTATATAGTCTTCCAATGGTCATGTACAACTGAACAATTGCATCTCTTCAATATATGAATGTATCTCTTCATTATAAGTATGTTCCTTTTAAATATAAGATATTAATCATACCTTTTTAATTAATACAATGTCAATGAACCATTGTTCCTTTTAGATCGTTTAGTCACGTTTTCATTTGGGTCAATAGATTTTGACTATCATGTTTTAATTCACTTTTTACCTTACAATAGATAAATACCACCATGGTTTGCAAATACCATGTGCTCTTTCCATTTTTCTTTAACTCCACTTTCACTTTTAACTTTTTCTCTATTCTTGTTGGATTACTGAGAGGGGGGGTGAATCAATAATGAGTAATTATAACACTTTTAACCACAATATATTATTTAACAATATTCAACAGGTTTCATTAGAATTCAATATATCATCAACAATATAATCATAAACATAATCACATCACAATAGATACACAATACACTAGAATTTATGTGGAAACCCAAATGGGAGAAAACTACATAATTCTTTTCTTATATATCAAAAGAATACATGCATTGGAAACACCAACTTCTTGATTCTCCAGCTACAACTAGAAGGAGGATCCAACCCCATATTCTCATGCTCCAACCTGAAGGAAGCTAAAAATCCATGAATTCTCTCACTCCAACCAGAAGGAGGAAACAGCTCCCTAAGTTCTTTGGCTCCAACTGGAAGGTGGCTACAACCACCTATCCTTTCCCTATCCTGCCGCCCTGAAATATAAGTGTAAACCGACTATCACTATCACAAAATCTACCACTGTCACTGCCACTATCTATGTCACTCTGTCTTTGTCACTGTCACTCTGTCTCTATCAATGTCACTCTCTCACTGTTACTATCACTCTGTCACTATCACTCTGTCACTGTCACTGTCTCATCAACCTATATATTCTCATCAACCAACTAACACCTATACCATACCATGCATCATTTTTATACCAATATACATACTATCTCATGCATAAATCGTGAAACAAAGATACATCAATAAATAATAGTGAATCATGAAATAGAGCATCAACCATGTGTAACTTGTACCATATACCATACCATTAATCATATGCATATATGTACCATATCATCAATGAAGTATCTCAAATAAATAATGCATGCCCCTCATGCATATGCCACCATACAACATGAATATGCCTCAACCATATACAATCAAATCAAAGATAAGAACTATAAGAACCATGCCATATGATGGACCAGATATAAGAGTTCTCCTCACTCAACCAAGAATCCAAGATATACCATATCCATATACCAAACCAACCATACCAGGTATGCCTCAAGCATACACCATATCATGACAATAAGTAACCATCAAAACAAGTATAAAAACATACCAATACCATTGTAGCTGACCTATAGACTTCCTTCAGAACTTTAGGGACTTGGTACCAACATCTAATCAAACCTTCATTATATTTTCACAGATACACGACCTTCTCTTCTACAACCTGCAAATATCCGTGCTTTCCTCCACTACAAATTGCGTACATTCATACCCTGCTGACTTGCAACCCATGGATACCTTAGAACCTATGGTTTGATGAAACCCTGTGACTTTCTCCTTTAACCTTCCTTTTCTACCTTAGAAATATGTCGTCACAACCTTAAAAAAATATCACTAGATCACAAGAAAGATATTCAATGAATAAGTGTGTGAGTATGCTAGTGAATGACTCCTTGAGGTGGTTATATAATTTTTCATAGTAACCTCTCTCCTTACTTTAGGGATTTATTATTGCAACCACTTTACCCTTTGAATAATACTTTTAACCAACTAGGGGCTTATTGACCACTCTTCGAGACTTCCAACTTCATAAGGACATATCTCCCTAACTGTGAGGAACCATGTGGCGTTCCACATATCACTGGATATGGAATGACGTGCAATATCCATATATGATAGTATTTATTGTGATTACACTGTCCTTCATGTCCATATTCCTCATTCAACTCCGGGTACCAATACCACACCGTCAGGGCTTCTTCAAGGGTTGACATCAATGAAAACCAAACTATCAACAATCTCCCCCTTTGGCATTGATGGCAACCCTTAGGCATGGAAATACTTATGCCCATGCTCCCCCTATGACCATCACTCCCCATATCTACAACTTATCTCTCTTTGTATTCATGCCTAACTCTATATTTCCCCCTTTGACATAAATGGCAAAGGGTAATCCTCCTTTTGGGGTTGTTGATCCACCTATCAACAAGCCTATGTTGTCTCTACCGACCTTTCTCTCCAGGGTGCTTCCTTGTGTAACTTTCTAATGTATATGAAGAGAATTCAAAATAAATCTTGAACTCTTCAAGACTTTTGTTTCTCTCCCCCTATCTTATTAAGTTTGATGTCGTGGGGATCACTATGGGGCATAAACTATTCCAAGCTTCTGTTGCAGATACTCAAAAGTTTCCCTTGCAAGCGATTTGGTGAAGATTTCTGCAATCTTCTATTTTGTCTCGACATACTCTAGCTTGATGTTCTTCTCTATAGTCTGTTCTCATAGAAAATGATACTTGATCATAATGTTCTTTGTCTTAGAATGCATCACTGGATTCTTGGATATATTGATGGCGTTGTTGTTGTCACAAAGTATTGAAATGGGCTCATCATATTTTACTTGAATATCCTGCAAAGTCTTCTTCATCCAAATAACTTGATTACAACATGTCGTTGTTGCAATGTGTTATGCCTATTTTTTGGACAAAGATATCAATGATTGTTTCTTGCTTAACCATGTGCTATAGTGGGAAACCCCCCCTATGGACTACACTAGGGTTCTAAAGTGTAGATAGAGATAACCATCTAAAGTCTCCTACTTTTAACAACTATCCCAACAACACCCCACATTCATGCATAAAGTACAGAGTATAGGGATCCGGTAGTCTTACCTTAAACTCCATGTCCGATGTTGATCCCAATGCGTTCGGTCACTTCTCAACTGCAAATATCCTCCCAAGTCTAACCTGCATTCACCAAAAGAAAAACAGGAAACTACGAACACACATTCTATATATGAACTAGTAGGTTAGATGTCATAACAAAATGTAAATCAAACATGAAGATTGAACACATCATATAGCAGGATGGAAAAAAGTACTTCTTTATATTAATCTCACAGAGTTACTTACAAAATGAGATTGACGAATGCTCCTTGAAATTGGTCCTGGGATCCTCTTCACCAAGATCCAACTACTTCCACATATCCTTATTCTCTCACACTTATGTCTAGAGAATGGGCATAGGCTTATGGATGAGGAAAAAGGCAAGAATAGGGAATTTTGGCTCAAAACTCACAATGTGGCTGCAAATTCTTGGGGCAAGGGGGGGAAATGAAATGGGAAGAGTTTCATTGTAGTTATGTTTCTCCTTAGAATGAGACCCCAACACCTCTTTTTATATGACAAAAAGATGGTTATTCAATTGGGTGACAGGATATAGGCGATCTATTGGTTGGGAAACTACCCAATAGCCCGTAATCTCAATGAATCCCTTGCAAATTTTGTGGGTATACGCGGGCTGTAATGGCACATCTAGCGTATGTACGTGGGAAGTAGAGGTAGAAATTGCATGCATACATGGGAAGTTGTGGTGCAGGGCATGTACATCTTCAAAAATTGTGTTTTTAAGAAGAGTTGTTCTGTATTGGCTTGGCAAAAATAGTAAGTAAGATGGCCTGATGTCAGGTCTGCATGTGTGGTGAAAGTTAGGGGTATAACAGATGCCCCCTAATGTGTGAGGTCAAAAGAGCATCTGATGGATGAAATACATTACAAATCTTTACCAACGTACGAAGCGAGTGAGCCTGGGACTGGAGTTCGGGAGGTTCCATATGAAAAATAACAATTATCTCATCGAGGCGGGCATACCCATGCTCAGGATGAAATAAATCATGGTTGCCAATCAAATACACTGCAGATCCATGTCATATAACTATATAAAGTGTATCCATGAGCAATACATAGAGGATATACATCTCAAAATAAAAGATATACATGTATAGTATCCATCTTCAAGAAGCCAACGACACCTGATGGATGGAGATGAGGTCTTCAGAGTTCGAGAAACAAATTAAATATCTTAAAAACTTGGGTAGGAGTGTAATGTGAGTATACAAATTCACTACCCAGAGGTCTTCGACGATTCGTCGGGGTATAGGCAATAGGATCTTGGTGATCAGACATAGAACTTCATTGATTTCAAACAAGGACTTTATTGGACTTTAGGGATGGCCGGGCATGAGGTCAAGAGACAAACTGTAGAAAGGCCGATTCAAATTGGGTAAAACTTCCCTTGGACAATAGCACAATTGATGATCAGACTCAGGCAACATGACATTGACATAAGTTCATGATGCAGGAGGCAACTCAAACTCTCCATATGTTTGGAAGAATAACAAAACAAAGGAGGACACAACAATATGTTACGATAACAACTTCCTAAGGTCATATTAAATCCCAAATCTTGACGAACAAACGGAAGGATGTTCTTTGTCCAAGGGCGAATCATTTTTCTGCCATAAAAAGAAAATACTTTTCCCATCCTCTTTTTGGGGTATATTTGATTTTTTTGTCTTTTTCAATATTTTGAAAGTTTGAAAAAGAATAAAATAATGCCACGTTACAAAGGAGGAATGAGTTTCACAAGCATACTATTTCCAAGCGCAAGGAACATACTAATGATCAGAGCAAGGAGACATGTGTAGGGAAAGGACACTCGGGAAAATTCCTCCATGGGTTAAGGTGTCAAGATGCAAAGGCAAAGTTCTACAAGGATTTCGTATAAGGCGTGCTTCAAAGGTTCAATTGAAAGCAACATGGATCCGACATTAGGCCAAAGACGCAGGAATAAAAATGTGATTGATAGGACACAATGATAATTCCCTTCAATGTAATTTTAAATGAGCCCAGAGAAGGTAATCTCGGTGGTTTTTCATTTTTAGAGAGTCTGAAAAAGTGCAAAAGAAGACTCCATTGGGGTACCTTTTTCGAAGATAGTCTAGTCAACTCGAAAAAGGGGTAAACTATCATCGAAAAGACATCTATTCAAAACCATTTTAACGAGTTTGATAAAGACAAGATCACTCAGAAATCTTTTCAATTTTAAGGAGTCTGAAAAGAGCTTAACTATGGAATCACTGCCTTTTTCTAGATTTAGTCTCCTTATCCCAAAAAAGGTGAAATTTACTGAGGAGAACTCTCTTGGCATGACGAATCTCCTGAGGTATACCTTTTTCCTCCATAATCTATAGGCCGAAAAAAGGGGTAAACTCATGCTAGTAGATGTTTTTCTGAAACAATTAACGAGTGTGAAAGAATAAGGTCACTCGACGATCTTTTCAATTTTAAGGAGTTTGAAAAGAGCTTAACTATGGACTCCATAATGGATGTTCTTCTGGACCGGTTTAATGAGTGTGAAGAAACAAGCTCACTCGACGATCTTTTCAATTTTAGGGAGTCTGAAAAGAGCTTAACTATGGACTCCATGCGGATTCCTTTTTCGTAAATTTAGTCCCTCAGGCCTGAAAAAGAGTTAAAATTATACTCGAGAATACTCTTCTAGCGAATCGAAGTTCCTAGAGTATACCTTTGTTCGTACAATTGACCATCCAGACTGAAAAAGGGGTAAACTATCATCGGGCAGATGTGCCTTCAAATTTTAATTTGGCAAGTGTGAAGGAAAAAAAGATCACTCGCTAATATTTTCATGTTTATAGAGTATGGAAAGGGTTTAAAGAGGACTCTAGGGGGCTATGACTCATGTATGGAACTGGTTTAGGTAGAGCCCACTGCTCGGCTCAGACCAAGAGTCTCTTCGATATTCAACTTGGAAAGTCTCCCAAAAGGGAAGAAAACACAAACCATGGTGTAAGTGCTCCCGCGGTATATAAACTGTAGTCATGGCTTCAAGGATAGCCTCATCTGAAGGAAATTCAAAATTTGAGAAATCATGCAAGCGAGGGTCGACAATCCCAATAGGTGAAGTAAACTGACCATATTCCATATGATGATGGAGGCTCTGGCTAGGACTGGCACAGTCTATCAATGAAGAATCACAAGCATGAGGGCTTGAGGATCTACAAACAACGAGATCAGACTCAGAAGGAGACTAAAGGTCACTTGGACCAAGAGGGGGAAGTAAGGGCTCCCATGCCCCCATTAGATAAAACAATGGATCAATTGTTGTTACCAAGTCTCGAGAAGGAAAACTTGATTGCATAGGTTCCTTCTCAGAAGCAATTGAACACCAAGGATAAGACGCCACATAATTAACCCATGGCGGGATAGAGTCTACATGAACACTAGGAACATATAAAGGGACATCCTGAACTAACATCGAATTAGGATGGTGATTATCATATGCCAGCTGGTCGATAGTGACAATGCTTCCATTATGAGGGAAATGCATCACTCGGAAGAGGGTAGACACCACAACGTTCATAGCATACACATAATCACTCCCAAGAAGCATATTGAAATCTAACGGGCCTTGCACCACTATAACATCAAGAAGGACAGTCTTCCCACTTGACATGATAGGCAATTGAGGAAGAACCCCCAAATATTCACTAGGACGTCTGTCAAAATCCAACAACTCATGCGAAGCATCCAAAAGCTCAGGATATCCCAAGACTTTCCAAACCAAGGAGGATACAATAGTTGCAGAGGCTCCTTCATCCACAATACATTGATAAATGTTTGTTGAATTAACTTCAACCCTTATTTGAAAAGGTGCGGAAGAAGGAATACGAGGCTCAACAAGGTCATTCCAATCAAAGGAAACCATCCTGGGGCTTGGAGGGGGTTTTCTTGAAGCGAGCGAAATGTCCCCTTGTTCTGAAAGTACTAAACTGGAAATGCTAAAAACATAGTCGGTAGACACATCACTCTCCAAGAGAAGTGTGGGATCATCTAAATAATGCAATGGTGTGACCACTTCGGTAGACTCGACACTCTCCAAGAGAAGAGTTGGATTAGCTGAAGACTACATCAGCATGACCACTTTCTTAACCAATGGTTGAATAGGTTGTGGGAATACATGGTCTATAGGCACCTCACCCCCCAAAATAGAAGTGGGATCAGTCGATAACTGCATCGATGTGACCACTTTCTCAACCAATGGCTAAATAGAATGTGAGGAAACCTCAAAAGACTCAAAATCAAAAGATCTCGCAGACATGGACCACAATCTTCGTACCTCTAGAAGGCCAGGGAATAAATGAGTAAGGTGATCTCCCTTGCAAATATTACAAGGGAACTTAGGCTTATGTCCTATCCGTCTAGGTTTCTCAACAGAATCAATGCCCCTAGCATGACTAGTAGTGGCTGGTTGCACATCTCCAACATGACTTGTAGAGGTTGGTGATGGATTAATAAAATGACTCACAGAGGCTACAAAACTATTTCCAGTATGACTAGCAGTGACTGGACTTTTCCTCCCAACATGACTTGCAGAGGTTGGGTGCTTACCCCTAGCATGACTTGCAGAGGTTGGGTGATGGTCTTCAACATGACTTGTAGAGGTTGTTGACCTATCTCCAACATGACTCGTAGAGGTTGGTGATTGAACTCTAGTATGAATCGTAGGGACTAGTTTCATGCCCCCATCATGACTTGCAGAGGCTGAGTGTTGGTCTTCAACATGACTTGCAGAGGTTGAGGACCTATCTCTAACATGAATAGCAGAGGTTGGTGATTTCTTCTTCCTATTCTTCCTCTTTCTACTTCATTTATAATTTCGGTTACTAGTAACTGTACTTTCACCAGAGGCGGGAGAAGGAGAAGGAGAAGACTTTGCTGACATAGGAACATAAACATGGTGCCCATGACATAAAGTGCTTAACTAAGAAGCGTTAAGAGAATTCGAGATATTTGGAATGGTGCCCAACCAAACCGATAGTCCCACATTCAACCCAGGAATGTACAAAGTGGCCATCAAAGGGACACCAACATTTCCAAAGAAAGGAAACGCACAATAATCCCTTTGCGAAGGGGTTCCTTGGTTGGTATCATCGGGAACTATAGCCATGAATATCTTATGCACAGGTTCTCCCCTTGCGGGATCGTTTAAGTTCATAAAAGTCTCACACACTGACTATGGAAAACCAGTGTTATCAAAACAACGCCTATAAAGAGGCAGCTCCATGTTTCTAAGAGGAAGACCAAAAAGTCCTCACGACCGATGGAGTGGGTGATCTACCACATGGAAGCACCCTCCGGGTATACTCTCAAAGTGTGACCTAACGTCTGCCCTAGGTACTATGGTATACCCCCACAGTCACCTGTGTAAGTCCCTAAAATAAAGGCAACTGGGTTGCTAGCTCGCAAACAATCACCAGGCGGGTAGAGTCAATAGTCGGGTGGACCGCAATGAGTAGGGTATCAAGACCGAAACCTATTGAGGGTATCAAAAGCAAGTGGTTCAAAAGACAAATGAGGACCTCAAACACATTCAAGACCCATGAAGCTCCGTGGCAAATGCGATCAACAAAATCCCAAGACAAGTCCTCTATGTGCGTTCCCCACTACGCTTGGTCTTACTTTGGAGGGGTTATCTTCACTACCTTTCCACACGTGACCTTGTGTTTAGACCCTGTGTTAGAGGGGGGTCTCGGATAACTTTCACATTTACTAGACTTTAACACTCCCTAACTCAAGGCCCTAACCCTAAACTAGTTGGTTGACCCTACAAACATAAAAAGTCTAGTTGATTTTAATTAGCATTCTTTTTAAGGCTTGATTTACTCAAAAGGGGTGCGGTAGTGAAACTGATGTTGTTAAGACTCTTGTGAAAAATGAAACTTGTAAGAACACTAGCAAAGAAGGATTATCTTTCTCATTTTCTTTTGAACACTATGCTAATTTCTTTTTCTTTTTCAAATAACAATGCGAAGCAAATGCAAAGAAAGAAAGAGACGTAACAAACTAATTTATTTTTTTTATATTTTCTTCCACTCAAAGTAGAAATAACAAAAGATTCTAAAAGAAATTGATGAATGCAACTCATTTTTCTTAAAATTTCAAGCTAAAAATAAGTTAAAAAGGCTAGGAAACACAAGAAACATTTGAAAAAAAAAAGACAAGCAACCTGACGTCAAACCCAGGCTAAATATTGTAACAACAGAGACCAGTACTAGATCAAGAAACCCCTAAGAAGTATGACTTCAATCAGGGAAGAGGATGACTACCTCTTCTTAAGAGAAAGGCTTCCTGACACGGTCACACTACTGACACTTAAGCAGTCTGTGTATGTAGGAGGGTTGTCCAAAGGTAGGGCATGTATGTATGTGGGCAGACCCACTGCAAGCCATGTACACCTCTGTAACTCCTCAAAAAATAAAACCAATAGTCAAAGATGATAAGGAAGGGAGTACTGGTATGGCAAACCATAATCCCTTAAAGACTCAGTAACTTATAGAGAACTCAAAGAGGTAATTAAACCAATTAAGACACCCAAAAAGATCCCCTAAAAACCCTAGAGGCTCCCCAGTATGGTCTCCAATTCTACTATAGTGGGAAACCACCCCTATGGACTACACTAGGATTCTAAAGTGCAGGCAGAGCTAACCGTCTAAAGTCTCCTACTTTTAACAACTATCGCAACAACACCCCACATTCATGCATAAATTAAAAAGTATAGGGATCCGGTAGTCTTACCTTAAAATCCATGTTTGGTGTCGATCCCAATGCATTCGGTCACTTCTCGACTGCAAATCTCCTCCCAAGGCTGACCTGCATTCACCAAAAGACAAAAAAGAAACTACGAACATGCATTCTATATATGAACTAGTAGGTTAGATGTCATAACAAAATGTAAATCAAACATGAAGATTGAACACATCATATGGCAGGATGGAAAGTACTTCTTTATATTAATCTCATAGAGTTACTTACAAAATGAGATCGACGACTGCTCCTCAAACCTGTTCCTAGGATCCTCTTCACCAAGCTCCAAATTATTCCATGTATCCTTCTTCTCCCACACTTCTCTCTAGAGAATGGGCATAGGCTTATGGATGAGGAAAAAGGAAAGAATAGGGAATTCTGGCTCAAAGCTTACAATGTGTCTGCAAATTCTTGGGGCAAGGGGGGAAAATGAAATATGCAGAGTTTCATTGTAGCTCTGTTTCTCCTTGGAATGAGACCCCAACACCTTGTTTATACTGAGAGGGGGGGTGAATCAGTATCAAGTACAATTAAAAACCTTTTTCAACTTATACTTAAACCATTCAACTATATCCAATGAGAAATGAAC
>SNQJ01S0016854.1:251227-281521 GCA_010110895.2 Picea sitchensis | reverse complement strand
TAACATTAGGGCTGACCTAACACTTTCTTATTTTGTAATTCTTTTCTTTAATTATCTTCAGGGCCTACATGTACTTCCTTCTTCAATTCACTTTGTCATCTTCAAAAATTCATTTCTCCTCAACCATGAGGATCCATGTACATACCACCGGAAACAACATGTTGTATACTATCCATCCATGGGTGTTGTATCTGCATGTGCATTTTCCTTCATGTCCAAATACCTTCGTCAATCTTGTGGTCCAAAACCCATGACTAGGGTTGACATCAATGACAACAACCAATCTTCCGACACACCTCTTTTTATATGAAAAAAACATGGTTATTCGGTTGGGTGATGGACTATAGGTAGTCAATTGGTTGGGAAACTACCCAATAACTCGTAATCTCAACGAATACCTTGCAAATTTTTATTTTTTTCAACTTTTGTGGGTATACGCGGGCTATAATGGTGCAACTAGCATACGTACGAGGGAAATAGAGATGCAACTAGCATACATATGCGGGTAGTTGTCGTGCATGGAACACACATTGTTTTTAAGAACAATTGTTCTATATTGGCTTGGAAAAAATAGTAAGTAATATGGCCTGATGTTAGTTCTGCATGTGTGGTGTAATTTAGGGTTATAACAAGTAATGATGTATCGTGCTCCTGATATCCTTGCTTGTGGGTTGATCGGACCTACAAAGTCAATTTCCCACTTATCGACTGCTTGCAATGTAACTTGTGGATTTAATGGAATTTCATTGCGCCAATATGGTTTACCCACTCTTTGACATACATCGCAGGACTAACAATACTCCTTCACGTCTTTGTGTAGTGTAGTCCACCAAAGCCCTGTGCATAAAATCTTCTATGCCATTGCTTTTCCTTGGTGACGTCCTCCAACAATCCCATCGTTTTCTTCCTCAAGTATAACCGACCTTTCATGTTCTAGTACACAATGCATCAAGATTCCACATGCCCCTAACTTATACAGGTTCCCTGCAATCAATAGATAGTATGTTGATTTTACTACCAATTGTTTCTTCTATGCAACTGTCATGTCGAAGGGAGCCACACCTATATTTAGAAACTCCACAACATCCATGAAGTAATCATCCACCATCCTTACTACAAATAACTGCACATCTGGGAAATTATCATCGAAATTACCTGCATCCTCTGCTGTTAATATGCACGAGAGATGATGAGGTCATGCATTCAACTTCCCTAGTTTTACTATGACCTCAAAGTCATATTCTTGAAATAGTAACGACCATCCGCATATTCTTCCACCTTAGACAAGCTTATTGACTAAGTAACTTAATGAATAATGATATGTGTACATATTGAAGTGAGACCCAAGTAAGTATTGTTTGAACTTATGGAGCGCATAGGCCATGGCCAAGCCTTCCTATTCTGTAGTGGTATAATTGTTTTTCAGATATATACAACTTCCTATTGGCAAAATAAATCGGATGATCGATGTCTCCTTCTCCTAGTTGTAATAGTATTGTTATCATTGCAATGGATGATCCATCTACATTGACATGGAAATCCTTGTTCCAGTATGGAAAGATCAAAATGGGCATGGTGACCAGTCTCTGTCTCAACGAGTCCATCCCCTTCTGGAAGTCCTCATTCCATTGGAACTTGGCTTCCTTCTTCAGTAACTTTTCCATGGGTGTTGTAATCTACACATATCCTTTGATAAAATTATTATAATATCCTATATAACCTAAAGTTTCCCTTAGCTATCTGATTGATTTCGGAGGATCCAAATCCATAATAACTACGATCTTGTTTGGGTCAACCAATAGTCCTTTTTTTCATACTACATCTCCTCGTAGAATCCCAAATGGTGCGAAAAAGATACATTTCTTCAAGTTCAATGAAATATGACATTGTCTGCATTGATCTAACATGAGCTGAAGTACTTCTATATTATATTTTAGTAGATTAAGAACCATCCAATCATCTAAATAAACTTCCAAAAATTTATGGATGAAATCCTTAAATGCTGCCACTACTACTCTAGAAAACATTGCGGGGGAATTCTTCAATTCAAATGGCATCACCATGTACTAATAACTGCCCCATTCTGTCGCAATGTGGTTTTTTGTCTATCCTCCTACGCAATTTTTATTTGATGGTATCCAGAGAATCCATCTGTAAAAGAATGTGTTTCTTGACCTCCTATGTTCTACAGTACTTAATCTATTAATGGTGTTGGGAATGGGTCATGTAAGCACATGTCATTCAACATCCTTAGATCCACGCAGATCCTAATTCCTTTAGTCTTCTTGTCCTGCACCACCATTGGGATCATCCACTAATATTCTTCTACTGGTTCAATAATTCTTACGTTTAGTATCATGTCTATTTCAACCTTAACCTTCTCCTTGTACCTCAGGTTCAATCTATAAGGTCTCTGTCGTATTGGCTTAGCTCCAGGTTTCAATGGAATATTCATCTCACCTAAATCGCCTACTATCCCTTTCATATTGGAGAATGTGGTTGGAATTAAGTCATGATATTCACATAATAAGTTTTCCACCTTCTCAATTCTCTCATCATTCTAATAGTCTCCTATCTGCACAAACTTAGGATTCTTCATTGTCCCAATGTTGATTTTTTTGTCTTTATAGGTTGTGTGTGCGTGGAGGATACAATATCTGGCCCTTGTACTACACGTGTTCCTTCTGTCTCTGGTACCTGCACATTTCTAGGATCTTATTCCTTGTATTCTTCCTCCGTGACATTATAGCATTCTAATAGCTTCGGGATCATAATCTTGCCTTTGTGTGCACTACCTAATGGTTCTTATTCCATCTATTCTACCTTCGAAAAGATCTTTGTTCGGATGGCCTGTAGTGATGCATGTATGGAGGGGGATTCATGTTCAAATGTGACCATGATTTCGAATCTTTGGACCAATCCTTCCCATTCAGTTGTCTCCCTGTGCATCTCCAATTTTAAACACCAATTTCTTCGGGATTGTGTCCAACATGTGTATGAATTAGTGCGCCCACTTTGTCTCTGGTTATGAGCACCATAAATCTCTACATTTTTCTACGTGACTCACTGGGTCACCCTCTCCTATGTATTTCTATGCAATTTATTATTCCTCGGGCCCAAAGAGTATCTACATAAGTCTACTACACTGTGCCAAGTCCTTCATTCCCTTTCTATTCATGGCCCACCATCTAGTTCAAGTTTCTATTAAGACAACATCCAGTGCTAAAAGACTCTATTGTTCAGGTACATGTAACTCAAATGATTTTAAAATCATACCAATATTAGTTAGTCCATCGTACCTGGGTGGGTCACCTATATCTATGCCAATCTAGCGCAAGGATTGGTTTATACTTCGCACATCATCTAGTCGACACTTCATGCATCCTTTGCTACCAATTATTTATACCATCTTTTGAATCTTATGTGCACGAATTGATACTTCTCCAACTTAGCACGCCATCCATTGTTGGATTGACATAATCCTCCATCTGTGTAGTCAGATTATATAAGTTGTCTATGTCATTTCCTCTTGTTGACTCTGTGTATCTCTTCCCTTCTGATGGGTCCAAAGGTGTAGTAACCTTTAGATCCCCAACCTCGAAGATCATATCCCTCCTTTTCAAGTTAATGATTTCCTAGTTATCAAATTCCCATTCCAATCCCATTAAGGATGGATATGGTTGACTATCGTTTACTATATCAATAACTTCAAAGTATGCCATGCTGCACACCCCATCTATGTTCACAGGTTGATCAGGATTTTATGAGCAGAATGAAATGAATACAGATTATTAACAGGTGCTTAACACAAAATAATAGAGCTACAGTAAAACTAGTTTTCTATTCAATAATGAAATAAGATGAAACTATAAAATGCAGTGAAAACAAGCTTGTTGGAATGGTGGCGACTTATCTCTGAGTAGAGATGTGACGACAGCGTGCATTCACAAGAAGAAAGTTACAATGAGGACTTGAAGGAATTTTTACAATAAGAAATAATGCCAAAAAACCTAGACATCCAAAAACCTAACCCTAGGAGATGAAGCGCCAAAAGTCATGTGGGCCCCGTTTGGGTAAGTTAGTACATCAACTTCCCGGGGTCGTAACTTTTGCATACGATCGCTGTTTTAGGCGTGTGATAGCCCATTGGAAAGGTATCATCGAGGATATTCCTTTTGGGGGCTCAATAATGCCTTTGGATATCATTGAGGATATAAATCCCAAAAAACCTTCATTTAGGCCCTCAAAATGGCCCTGGAAGTTAAAACTACTAAAAATAGTAAATTGCCAAAATTGTCAAAAAACTGTTTTGAGCCAGTTGGAAAAGGTGGCCATCGATATCCATATGGATCATAGGTTATATTGTTAGTCGCCCAATCGAGACTATATTATGTTGATTCACGAGCCTTAACTGAACAAGGGACCATATTAGCCTAGGTTCTCCCATCATCTCCCATGTATGCTTAGGTAGTACATTTACATCCAATCCTAAGTCCATAATAACATTGTCCACATCGTACTCCCCAATATACAAATTAAACTTGAATTCCCCATTCATTCTCTTCCTGTGCAGTACCTAATTTACCTTTATTTGTGAAACAAGGGTTTCCCTTCCTTTTGCGTAGTGATCAATCATGTTACATACTAAGCATAGTTATATCCTTCATTAGTTCTACACAACTCTTTAATAATTTGGTTAGTTTACTTAACTTTCCAAGTACTGTTGGGTCTTCTATAGGAGGAAGCGATGACGTTGATTCTCCCCCATGTGGTCCAAGTAGTTCCTTTCTTGAGATCTGATATTTCTCTTTTTTCTTCTAAGGATCGAATGTTAGCATAGGCCCTGTTGAATTTCTTACCCATTGCTCCATTTGGTTTCCTTGAGTTTCCATATCCACGCCTGCCATAGCTCCTCCACATGTAACAACTACAATTTTTGGTCCCTCACTATGTCTTTAGATTGATATTATCTACAGATTCTGATTCTGATTCTAATGTTGATTCTAGTTTGGGTTTCCTCTAGCCTACCATTTTGCAACTAGTTGGTGACAATCCTCCATTGTGTTATCCAATGATATGCAATATGTGCACGTGGTACATGGGTTCTGGAAATATCGGGCCAAGTGTCCAGGTTGACTACAATTATAACAGATAATTGGTCCTCATCCTCCTCTACCAAAATTCCCTCTACCTCAGCCTCTACCAAAATTTTCTCTATTCCTTGGATTAAAACCTCTCTGACCATTGTATTGTGTGTTATTCCCATTTGTGTTGGTATTATCTTCCTAGATCATGCACATATCCGATGTGCACTCTCTTCGTAAGTCGAACGCATGACAATCCTTCTCTTCATGCCCTACCGATTTGCAAAAAATGAAAGAAAACATTCTTTGGAGTACTCTGATATTTTTGGAGTAATGGAAACTCAATGGGATGATAAACCCATTTCGTACAGATATCACAATATCCTACTCTAGGTAGTGGATTCAGTGCTCTAGCTTCCAAATAATACGTGAATGTTGGGCATTCATCCTTTTGATGACCTTTCATCCTGCACTTTGTACACCAAACATGTTCTCTCTTTTCCCTTCCCTTGGTAAGATTGGCCAATTGGATTGTTAATGCATCCAATTGCATTTTAACCTGTGTCATTCCTCCTGTGTCTCCTGCTGGTGATGCCTCTAGGCTCATTGCAATCTCTAGCACCTCGAGTTGCAGCGTAACTTTCTGTTGAATCAAGGGCCTCTGAATGTGTGGTAGAAGTCCATAATAAACCACTCTTGATGTTTTTGATCTGGAATTTGGAACATCAATATCCCCATTACATCCTTAAAGCGTTGATCAAAATCCCATACAAACTTTGTTTGTACCTGTTTGATCTCTTTGACCTCTGTGATGTACTATGAATTTGACTTTGGATTTTTGAACTCCTTCAATATCGCTTGTTTTATCTCTTCCAAGGTCCTGACATGTCTTGTAGGTGTAATTCTATGTAACTTCATATACCATACCAAATCACGACCTATAAATGTTGTTGTTAATTACACAATTGTTTAGAAATCATCTTGTATGTTTTTAGTGGCCCAAACTATTTCGCAAAAAAAAAGTGTTGTTTTGGATCCTCTGATCCCACTCCCTTGAATTCAGGAAGTCTAAGTGTATTATCTATTCCCACCATGTTGGTTTGTGTATTCCCTCCTCTTGGTGATTTTGGTGGACTCTAATTTTGACTCTGCGTACTACTCCCACTATTCTGACTACTACTACTTTGTACTCCTTGACTAATTATGATAGCTTTTGACAAGTATTCAAATGTTATCTTTGATTTTGGTGACGCACATGGGGTCATGGATTCCACACAATATCCTATCTGAGTAGGACTTACGAGATTCTATATTACTAGACTAGAGAGAGACCCTTCTTCTTTTCCTCCTACATGTGGTATCTCCACAATTCGAACTTGTGCGGAAGTTTCACTTTCTTTCTGCTCACTGTGTTTCTCTTTTCTCCTATCCCTAGTCTTTTTCCTTTTGTACCTTCATTCTCTACACAACTCTCCAAAATCGTACTCTTCCTCTGGTATGTTTCCTTCTTGCATCCTCAGTCCCTTCCTCCCTTGTTCATTGCTTCCTTCTCTCAGACGATTCCCATGTCATCTTTCGGCTCCCCCTATGTGTGTGAAGTCCCTTTAACCATCGAAATTCATAATCATCATGTGTTTTTTACATAAAAACATATGTATCCACATATTTAATGATTTCAAGAACCTTTCGCACAGACCTTTGAAAATTTTTCTTTTTGCAACATTGTATGATTGAATACAATCTACTGCAAATTCTGTAACATAAACCCCTAATGCATTATCTTACAAAAAATCAGTTGCTCAAGTAGTTGGGTTACTTACCGAATTCAGTTGTTTTACCAATTCAAGTGTCCAATTCTTTGGCACTACAACTCTAAGCCTTCCTGTCTTCTCAACCAATATTCCTAGCCACTCGGTTAGTATTTTTGGGAATTCACTAAAGAAAATTTCATGCAGATCCGTGAAAACATACTTTTGCATCCATTTCTTGTTACTCATGTGAGGGTTCTTGTTCTCTTTTCGTTCGAACTCTTGTCCCGTCGACAAAACCATTTATTGGATGGTTTTTGGTATGCACACAGGTTTTAAGACCCAAGGTTCGGTTTAACTATGACCAACAAACCCTCCAGACACCAACCCTTTTAGCATCACCTACTTGCATAGATGAAGTCTCACCCGAGGTTTCTATTGGGGTTGCAAGAACTAGGTTTTTACAATAGTAAGGGAAGGGTAGGAAGATGCGTGAACCATTGTTTCTTATTCTATCTTATATATGTTCTTGATTATTACATAGATTATCACATTCATACATGAACATTGCAACATAATCAATCCAAAGACTAACTCTATTATGAAAAGTATAACATCATTCATAAACACAGGTACAAGCATAATCAATCCAGATAATAACTCTATTATGAAAAGTATAACATCATTCATAAATGAACATACACAAGTAAAGAACGCAATACACAATATTTTGTCTAAACTCTTTCTTTATTCATATTTTTCCCACTAACTGTCTATTAAATTCATGATCTTTTCATAACATTGATTCTCTTCTACGCCCCCTAATCTCCCAATCCCATTACATATTTATACCCAAAATCTAGGGCTTAAATTCATATTATCCCAAAATAGCTTATTACAATGCATAACATGGCCAACTTCAGTTAATTGGTTGTTTGTCTGCTTCTTCTTCTCATTCTTTATACAACTTTTTTGTTATTCTTCTATTTCCCAAAATTCGCATTGTCATCCTTTGCGCTTCCTTCTCTCGCTCACTTTCTTTATCCTTATTTTTGTGTGTTGTCTCCGTTCTGCACGCTATCTGTCCTTTTGTGCACTTTCTTCCTTCTGCGTGCTTTCTTCATACTTAGGTTTTTCTCCAAAATTACATCCAAAACTACATGTCCAACAACAGACCACACATTCAGACACAAACTTTTGAACATCAATTTTTAGACCTTCCTAGAAAAAATACTTCTTGATCATGTGGTATGTTTTCAAGAATCTTAAATGTCTTCCTATAGGAGAAGTGTACAATTCCAAAAGGACCTTCTATTTGATTTGGGAATTATTACATAAATATAGGTGATCATGATATCATAGAAAATCATTCTGCCATACAATATTATCTAATGAACTGGGGTCCTCTTGTAGTTTTTGAATGATCTTGCATACCTATTGATCTTTCTTCCATTCTATCCTTGCTTCTTCCACCAAATCAAATTGTAAAATAGAAATAACACATAGTGAACCTTCTATTTATTGTTCTTTCCTTGAAATGGAATCTACAACAACATTATGTTTTCCTTTTTTGTAGATAATTTCAAAGTCATAACCTAGCATATTTGTAACCCATTTATTTTTCTCTTTTGAAGACCATCGTTGCTCTAAGTAGTACTTCATACTATCATGATTTTTTTTACTTTGAAGTGTCTTCCTATTAGGTAAGGGTGTCGTTTCTTAACTGCATGTATTATGGACAACATTTATTTTTCATAAATGGGTTTGAGTAAGTTTTTTCCTTTAATTTGGATGATTTCAAAGGAAAGGGGTCGTCCTTCTTGCATTAAAACCATCAATTCCATGGCTTGAGGCATCGCACTCCAAAATAAATTCAAGTGTGGCCAAGACAAGAGTTTTACACATAGCCTCCTTAAGTTTTTCAAAAGCTTTGGTAGTTGGTTGAGTCCAAGAAAATGCTTCCTTATTTAATATTGTTGTTAGAGTTGTTGTTATTTGACCATAGTTCTTGACAAACTTGCGGTAACATCCTGTCATTCCTAATAATCCTCAAATTTTCTTCAAGGTTTTGGGAATTGGCCATTCCCTCATAGATTTAATTTTGTTAGGGTCCATGTTTACATCTTCATGAGATACAATATGAACCAAATATTCCACTTCTTGAACCCAAAAGGCACACTTGGAAGGCTTTGCATAAAAAAAATTCTCTTCCAATAGTTGTAATATTTTGTCAACATGTTGTACATGCTCTTCCCAAGATTTGTTGTAGATTAGTATGTCATCAAAACATTTGAACACAATTTTTCTAAGGAAGGGATTCAAAATATAATTCATTAATATTCAAAATGTTGAAGGTACATTAGTAAGTCCAAATGGCATAACCATAAACTCATAATGAACTTCATGTGTTCTAAAAGTTGTTTTGGGAATGTCTTCCTGCCTCATTCTTATTTGATAATATCTTGAATGAAGATCAAACTTATAGTAAAAAACAATCTCCTTGCAATTCATCTAATAATTCATCATGAAGCAAGAATAGGAAACTTATCTTTGATGAAAGGTCATTTGTGGTCATCTATAATGTTGGACAAATTTGAGGGGGTGAATCAGTTTTTTTACCGTGCTTAAACAATCATGCTTCTTTTAAACTCTTTCTTGAAACACTAAGTAGTAGTCACAATGTCTGAGGGAATAAACAATGGCATATTACCATTCGATTCACACATATGAGAAACAGAGACAGATAATTCATGAGAGAGCCATGCAGGGTTAAAACCTCTTTTCTTTATATGACCAGTAATAGATTACATTCTTTATTATCATACATATGAGGCATAACTCATAATGAGGCTACAACCTCATTTTGCAAGCTGCAACTTCTTTGAGAGCACTAACTCTATGTTTTCTCTAGCACACACTAGAAGGCACCAGCTCCTGGTTTCTCTAGCACCAATAGCTAGAAGGAAGCACCAACTCCTGGTTTCTCTAGCACCAACTAGAAGGGAAGCACCAACTCCCTGGCTTTCTCCTAGCTTCCAACTAAGAGGAAGCACCAACTCCACCGGAGTGTTTCCAGCATAGCGGATGGAAGCGCCAACTTCCAATCATCCAGGCAACCAACCTGTATATGGAAACCAGGGTCTCCCGCCGCACCACCGCCACCCTGGTTTCCTGCAGATGCAACCGGATGGAAGCCTAGCTCAAATGTTCAAGCATCCACTTGAACTTCTGGGGACAATGGTCCTCCCGAACACCTCCCAACCTCCTCTAATGTTAATCTTTGAAACTTAAACTCTTTACAGCACAATAAAGTTATTCAATGTCTTACCAGTCTTGTCACTGTTCTGCAAGATTTCGCTCCTCTGTATTCCTCGATGTCTTCCTACATGCTTACATTGCACTTTTTTGTTCTTCTCCATTTTATACTCTTGCACCATGTCCCTCATGCAACCTTCCTCTGCTGTGTATTTCTGCTCTGTGCTCTGCCTCCTTGCTCACTTCAATCTTTCTACACCACGAAAGCAGCTCCATGTATGGCAACCTCAACTCATCTCTTCTCTGCATAGTGTACTTATAGTTTTCATGCACCTTGTGCATGCAATACACATAATCCCTCTGCATACTCACACCACAACGATATCCTCCACAACTCGATTTCTATGTCTAATCATCATCGTGACTCATCAGCTTCTATGGTGATTCTCCCCGCGTGTCCAGCATCATTGGGTGTTATGCTGAGATTCCCTCGCCTCTCTTTGGTTAAGTCTTTATCTTGTAGCAGTCGAGCTCTATACTACATTTTGATTGACTCTTTTCTTATAAATTAAGCCAATCGTACCACTGATCCTGTCTCATTTTCTTTTACACAACTTCGCCAATGGATTTCCGCCAGCCTTTCCTCGGTGAGAACAAGAACACTGTCCTCTTCATTGGCATTAAGCTGATTTTATCTTGTCAGTCCATTTCTCTGGTGATTCATATGAGATGCGTTAATGTATTTTAGGAAGGAACAATGACCCTCCAGATCGCCCGATCCGGTAGTTCGGATCAAATCGAGTTTCCTCCTTCAGCGATTTAGAACGTTTGAGATGTCAAAATTCACAAGTCCTTCCGGACTCGCGATTCCATAGATTCCGTGGCTCCTTTCATCATGTATCGAGCTTAGCTCCTTGGCTTCATAAGACCGTCAACACATGACTTTGGTCAAACATCGCATCGGGGTTACGGCATTTGCGATGACATAATGTTTATATCCATGTGATTCGCGATTTCCGATTAGCGTCTTCAACCACTCTGGTGACCTGGTCCCGTGACCGTTACTCCATGACCACAATCTTACCCTTTTGGGGCTACGGGGTTTGTGATGGCTTAATGCATACACCCGCGTGATTCACGATCGTCCAAATCCCGACACTCCTTTCCTCACGGCGGTGGCCTCCACTATGCCACCATCCTCCTTGTTGCTATGTTGTGGTGGCTATATCGAGGGTTTGACGTTTTTATGTCGCTATGCATACCTCCGGGATTCGATCCGTTCCAAAATGATGAAGATCAACGTTCGGATCTCATTCTTATCCGCGGGTTGTGATTACATCGCGATTGAGGTTTCTGTGCGAGTGTGTTCTTTGCATTTATGAAATCCACAGTCGAATTGCCAGTAAGACCTCACGGCTGCCGCGTGTTATCTGACGGTCAGGATCACAGCGGTTAACGGTTGTGATCCGTCGTGAAATCGCATATCGCGGTGGGGTTCATCGGTAAGTGTTCTTTGCACTGAACTCATGATCCCGATTCTCCGATGGATGAAATCATGGTCGGATCTCATTCTTGATTTAGCAATTAGCGATCATGCTCGATTTAATTTCGTTATCCAAAGTGTTCTTTCTGCACTTTAATCGCGATCCCCGATTCTCCAGATGAATTTATCTCTCTAGCAGCTTCTCTGGATCTTGCCGATATTGGGGTTTCTTTAATCCCGGCGGCAGATCGCCTATTTTCTGCGCTTAACCTGCGTAACATCTGTAGCGGCTTCCTGATCCAACAGCTGTCGGGACTTCTGAGTGAGATCCGACAGTTCTTGGTATCTTTCCTATGCTTCTTGCACATAACGGTATTATTTCTCTGAGATTAATTTCCTTTAATGTACGTTTTGTCATCTTCAGCATTTATGAATTTCCATCAATGACAAGTCTATCCTTTCTAAAACATGCCATCAATCCTTTGTACATTCTTCACGCACCCATGCCATCTTCATTGTTATTCTTGCCATCAATAACAAGCAACATATGCTACACCGGTAGAAACGGCAACAATATCCCCTTTGGCATTGAAGTGGCAGCAAAGGCACCAGGCACCCGGATTCTTTTCTCCCCTTTGACATCAATGTCCGAAGAACATACTCCCACGAGCGTTGCGATATTTTAAATTATCGGATATTAAATCAAATACAAAGCTCCCACGGCGGGATAGACTCTCATTTGGGCTGAGGAGATATTTGTGTCTCAGCGAGTCTTCTCTTCGGATTCTTGGACTGTTCATCTTGAGTTTCCATGAATTTTCTGTAGAATACTCAAAATTGCTTTCGCTTCTCTTATAGACTCCTTTATCAATTCTCGTATTGGATGACTCCCCACATCCTTTATTGTCTGTTCTTCTGCATCATCTCTATCATTTTTTCTCTGCTTCTACTCTGCGTTTCATTCTGCTATGCTTAACGCTCTTCGTTTCATCTTACTCTGCACATTTTCTAACTCTTATGCTATGCATCCTCTATTTTTCCCTTTGTTCATAAAGGTTAACTCTCCTTGACAAAGTCTTTCCTCTTGTTATCTCTGAGGATGTCATATACATCGAATGTTGTTATCCTACTTGAATACCAGAGTACAGTTGTAACTAATACCTTTAATTAGCCCTTGGATCTCCCCATTGGTTTCATCGATCTCTATTGTTACAATTTTCATTTTTCTTCCATGATGCATTCAATCAGGGCCTTTGTGTCCATATTCAATCACAAGAGAAAAACACTTCTCACTCTCATGCCTGCTTTTTCTTTCTCACAAATGAAGGATCTATACTCCGAGGGTTTCTTAGAATAGCGATTTCTACCTTATTGAGTTCAATATCGGATTTGTCATTTGATGATGTCGGCTATCAAGAGATTGTCAGTCATGAATCGCTCCAGAGGAAGCGATTTGGGTGCTTGCCTTCTCAACCTTCAAGACTTGTTCTTCCTTCTTATGACATGGCTTTTCTCCTCCTTCATCCACGGGGCAAATGCTAACTGAACATGCTTTTTATTGATGTTGAATCTTCTTCTTTACTTGAGGAAGGATTCAATTTCAATATCATTAATTTTTCTTTAAACTTTCATTCTAAGCTTCATGTCCTGGGTTTGTGTTTGCCTTACATTCTTTGGACGAGAGCACCTCTTCACTGCCTTTGCCACACTCTTGACTTGGTAGGTGAATTATGTTTAGGACCATCCACCCGGTGAGCATCGCACATTGCATCTCCATTGTCATTCTTCAAACTCATCATCTCTATCTTTGATTTTACTTTCTGGTTCATCATTTTCGAGGATCACATTTCTGTTTTCTTTTTACTTATGGACAATAGCATCAATACTTTTCATCATGTGCTCGGAACATCCACTGTCTATTTTTCCGGAGGCCTTCTGTTTTTGAGTTGAAATTGCTTGACCACATTTTCACTATATTTCCTCTTCCATGTGTTGGTCTTTCTATCTAAGAACTTTATTCTTAGATCTGCTTTGTAATTCTTGAGATGGCGGTTTGCAGCTTTGTATTAAGAATTTATGACAGTTATAGCATTCAATCTCATTGTTCAATGGAGTCAAAGTTATTGTTTCAGCGTTGTCTACTCATTGATTATTTATAAATCCTTGACCTCCTCGATTGCATGTCTCTAGACTTAATTTGGCAATTTGTAATCGGTGATGGTTTGTTACTTTTTCTCTACATTCTTGTTGTAAGGATATTTATTTCTTGGAAAATTTAAATCCTCATGTCTAAGTCTTAAGAAGTAATTACGACTTTGTGACCAAAGTTAGAAACGTAAAACGGTATCCATAGAAGAAGTCTTTGTACCTTGAAAATGGATGTCTTCTTTGAGAAAATCGATTTCTTTCATGTTGAGGATGTTTTGAGCCCGGGGAGTACGTATTCGCTGTTCTACAGATTCATTATTGGCACCTTTTTCTTTACTTGTCCTGGGTGTTTGGTTGTCTTCCTTTGTTTCTGAGGTTTATTATTGTCATTGGTTATACTTTGAGCATGGACACTAGCTTTAACAAACTTGATGGTTCTTTGTTTCTTGGATGACCCTCTGGATCCCTCTTCATATCCCAAGACAGTTTTCAGCTTTGGATTCCTTTCTTTGCGATTCAGAATGGTGGCTAATCCTTGAGGCTTTGATACTTCGGATAGATTCGATGATACAATGCTTGAGAACTTCTCCATCTCTTTCCTAGTTTTCACTACTTCTTCTTCGAGCTTAGATCTTGCCCTCTTTTCTGATAGCTGATGTTTCAAAATATCCTCGATTTTCTTGCCTCTTCTAATTCCACTTTTGAAGCCGAGGAAAAGTCTCATCAAAATTGTTCTTGTCTTTGCTCAAAACGTATCGACAATTGTTTTTGCTTTACGTTCTTAATTCTGAGTCTGACAATCTCCTCCAATGCGATCAGTTCTCCTTCCATATCACTTGACTTCTTCATCATTCTCATCACTATCCTTTCTTTCATTATCACCATCCTCTTTGGCCGCAAACAAGAAAGTCATTTACTTTATCTTCACGCGAGGAATCACTATCCGGTATCTTCGAGTCATCATTGTTTACACATAAACTCTTCTTCTTATCAAATCTTCCTGACTTGTGCTTCTCTTCATCTCAGAGTTTTGATCATGTTTCTAGTGTGGAAATTTATTTGAAAAAAATGACCTATCTTACGCCCGCAGTTGAAACATTTGAGAATCTTACCCATGGCCTTTCACTGATCCTTTCTTTAGTCTTCTCCCGAATTTTTCTTCAATTTCATCGAATCAGAATCTTCATTTTTTATCTATAAGCTTGATGCTTCTCTGGAGGTGGGTTTATCTTTAATATTCATTTCATTCTGATCAACGTTCCTAAAGTTGATCAAAGGACGAATCTTTATATCATTAAGTTCTTCTATAAATGAGACCTTTGGGTTGAACCTGTCAGGCAGAATCTCAAGATTTTATAGACTAAAGAAAAGTTCTAATTATTTGTAAAATTGCCTGCATTACATGTACCATTTCTTCTCTCGGAAAGTATTTTCCAACAAATTCATCTTCAGCTAATCTTGGTACATTTCAAACCATAATCTCATAGGTTTGAAGCTTTTCATCCTTTACCTTCTCATTACCTTCATAAGCTGTTAATGAGTTTGTCCACATTTCTTTAGCAGTTTGAAGGCCATCCCACTCACAAACTTCCATTACGCAGAGTCCATTCAAAAGATAGCATTCGATTTCCCTTAGCATTAAAGCTAGAATTTAACTTGTATCATCCTTGGAAGCTAGCTGTGAACTTTATGTATCCGATCCTCCACTACATCCCAGCCCATCCGCTCTAAGGCCATTAGGTATGATCTCATTCTAACCTTCGAGGAAGAGGCAAAATTAGTTCCATCAAATAGGAGGCCTAGTGACTGAAGTACCTTCATGGCTTAACATTTTAAAGCTCTAAGATCTACCCTTAGATAAAAGGGCTGGCTCTGATACCAATTGTTATTGGACAATGAGGGTAGATCGGTTATTCACCAATTAGCCAAACCAATCATCCAGCTTCTTTAAACTCTTTGCTGAAACACTAAATGATAATCACAATATGCAGAATAAACAATGGCATATTCAAAATCAGTCATACATATACCTGAAACCACGAAGACCTCTCTTTCCTGAGGAAACCCGTAAAGAGTAAAACCTCTTTTTCTTTATATGATAAGTAATAGTTACATTCTTCATTATCATACATATGAACACCAATTCTCATAATGATACAACCTCTGTTTTGCAAGCTGCAACTTCTTTGAGAGCACTAAATCTGTTTTCTCTAGCACCCACTAGAAGGAAGCACCAACTCCCTGATTTCTCTAGCACCAACTAGAAGGAAGCACCAACTCCTGGTTTTCTCTAGCACCAACTAGGAAGGAAGCACCAACTCTGTTTTCTCTAGCACCAACTAGAAGGAAGCACCAACTCCTGAGAGTGTGTTCCGGCACCAAATGGATGGAAGCACCAGCTTCCATCTGGTTGCAGCTAGAGAAGCCAGTTTGGTAGGGTGGTGCAAGGAAGAATTGTTGTTCTTCCTTGCACCACCCTACTACTCTGTTTTTTCTGGATGTAACCAGATGGAAGATATAACTCACTGTGTTCAAGCACCCGCTTGAACCTCTGAGACAACAGTCCTCGACACCTCGCCCTCCCTCTAATATTAATCTTTGAAGCAAATAACTTTACAACTGTCTAAGGATTATTCAATGTCTTACTGATCTGTCATTACATTGCTTGTTTGCTCTTCCGCATGCGCATCGGTGTCTTCTGCACACCCGTTGCATTTTCTGTTCTTCTCCATTTTATACTCTTTGCACCATGTCGCTCGTACAACCTTCCTTCCTCTGTTGTGTATTTCTGCTCCTGTGATCTGCCTCCTTGCTCACGCTTCAATCTTTCTACCGCGATACCACAGCAACTCCAGCGGCAATGGCAGCGGCAACCTCATCTCTTCTGCGCACTGCAATGCCACCCTCGTTTTTCGTGCACCTTGTGCATACAATATCATTAATCTACTCTCGTAATACTCACACCGTGCCCGTATCACCACCTCAGCGATTATACGCTTTGATACTCATGGTAACTCTTGGCTTCTCACGGCGGTTTTTCCAGTTCAGCATTCTTTAGATTATTATCTTTTGAGATTCCTGACCTCTCTTCGATTGAATATTAGATCTTCTCGCCTTGATGCGAGCTCATACTTTGTTTTGATTCACCCGATCTTTCTTCGGAATGGCCAATCGTACACGATGTCTCATTTTCTTTCACACAACTTCGCCAATGGTTCCCGCCATGCTTTCCTCGGCGAAACAGAACACCCTATCTGTCAAAGCTGAAGCGGCTAACTGATTTGGCTCATTTATCGGTCCATTTCTCTTCGCCCGATTCATAGCAGACGCGTTAATGTGTAGGGAAGAACAACAACCCTCCGATCAACTCTTGATCCGGCTGGTTTAGATCAAATCGGGATTTCACTCATGCGATTTAGGCATTTGAGATGTCAAAATTCACAAGTCCTTCGGATTCGCGATTCACCGATTCCCGATGAAGCTCCTTTCATCACGCTATCCCTCACGAGCAGCTCCTTGGCCCATAAGACCGTCAACACGCGGCCCTCGGTCAAACCCTCGCCTCAGGTTTTGGCACTTTCTATGAAATAATGTTTATGTCCATGTGATTAGCGATTTCCCGATTCACGATCGCAGCTTCTACCCTCTGGTGAGGCCGGTCCGCGTTGGCCAGATTACTCATGACCCATGACCTTATCCGGAAATCTGACTCTTGAGGTTTGTGATGCCAAGATGCATACACCCGTGATTCACAGTCGTCAAATCCGGCCAGCTCCTTTCCTCACGACAGGCGGCCTCCTATACCACCATCCTCCTTCCATTTGCTATCGGCCAATTTGGCTATCGGGGTTTCGTCGTTTTTCGATGTCACAGTGTACATGCCTCCTGGATTCTCGATCCCCGATTTCCGATGATGAAGATCAAGCGGTCGGATCTCATTCTTATCAGCGGGTGACATGATTACATCGTGGTTAGGAGTTTCTATTCGTTATTGTTCTTTGCGGCTATGAGAGAAATCCAATCCCGAATTTCCGATAAGGCCTCACGAACGCCCGATATTACATCTGGAAGAGCGGTCGGATCCACCTTGGTCGCGGATTTTGCGGTCAAATTGTGAAATCGCATATCTTGATTTCAGGGTTTTCAATGATAAGTGTTCTTTTGCACTTTGAACTCGCGATCCCGATTCTCCGATGAATGAAATCAGCGGTCTAGATCTCATTCTTGATTTAGCAGTTTGCGTCTATCATCGATTTGAGGTTTTAGTTGTCAGGATTTTTCTTTGCACTTTGAAATCGCGATCCCGGATTCTCGGATGCGAATTTATCTCTCCATAGCTTCTCTGGTTGGCCCGGCTATTGGGGTTTGCTTCTGTCGATGGCTTAGATCCTTCTTTTCTGCGCCAACCCAGCTTAACATCTCGCGGCTTCTCCCGATCAACGGTATGGGACTTAGAGTGAGGATCGGCGGTTCTCTGAGTCTCTTTCCTGTGCTTCTGCATATAAGGTATTCCTCACGGAAGCGAATTTCCTTTGTCTTCACGATTTTACACCATCATCTTCATTGGTGTAATTGCCATCAATGACAAGTCTATCTTTGCTGTCTTCTGTTTACCTGTCATCTTCACTGTTGTAATTGCCATCAATGACAAGTCTATGCTGCCTGTAAAACATGCCATCAATCCTTTGTACATTCTTCCTGCACCCATGCCATCTCCATTGTTGTACTTGCCATCAATGACAAGCATATGCTACCTGTTAAACATTTTCCAACATAATCTAGTCACATACGCCATCAACCATCCTTTTTTGTAACCATCACCACTGGTGATGAGAAATAACTTTGGATAGGCTGAATTATGTCGGCCTCTAATATTTCTCGGATCATACACTCACTATCAGTATTTTGTGCATATGTATACTTGTAAGGCCTAATTTTAGGTGGTACACTTCCTGGTTTCAAATGAATAACATGGTAATGAACTCAAGCAGGTGGAAGACCTTTAGGAATTTCTCCAAATACCTTGGAATGATTGTTGATAACTATTTGTAGATCCAATGGAGTGGAGGATATATATGTTTGAACATATAGTGAGCACAATTGTGCAATTACACCATGGTGTCCCTTTTTGAGTAATTGTGTCATGTTATAAGAGCTTATCACCTTAGAAGGTTTCCCTTGGATACCTCTAAGCTCAATTTCCTTTCCTTCCAAGGAAAATATATTGAAAATTAAGGTCCACTATTCCGAATGATTCTAACCAATGGACCCCTAATACAACATAACCACCACCCACTATCAAACAAATTCTTCCCCATATTGAGATTAACACTATGGAACTTCCCAAAAAAAATTATGGTACCTCCATATGTGATCATTACTTGAAACTTTGGAACTAGAAATACAAAGCAATTGAGATCTTTTTCTAATTTGTAATTGATGAAATTATGGGTCCTACCAAAATCAATCAACACTGCTACTTTTTTATTTTTGATGTATCCTTGTATCTTGAGGGTTTTCAGAGTATTGATGCTAGCCAATGCATGACATGATATAGTTGGAGTAGTATCTTCTAGATATATATCTTGTGATGGTTCCAATTCTTTATCTTCTTCCTCTTCATATTCTATGTAGAATAATTTATTCTCACCGCATTTATGCCCCTTATTATACTTTCCATCACAATTGAAACATAATCCTTTTTCTCTTATTTCATATATTTGTTGAGGTGTCAACCTTGTATTTTGAGGTACGATTATATTGTGAACCCAAAAATCATCTCTGCTTCATGCATATGCTCCAATGGTAGACTTGTGTGTAGCCTTATTCTTGGCTTGAATATGATGAGCGAATTGCATAGCTTCCATCATATTTCCAAGATGTTTTAGGAAAATATCATGTTTAATGTCTTCTTTTAATCCACCCATCTAAGCTTCCAACAAATTTTTGTCACTTATGTCATCCACCCTTGTGTATAGTACTTAAAATTCGGAATCATAATCTTCAATGTCACCTAAGTGCTTGAGTCTTGTCAATTGACTAAAGTAGTCATGTTCCAAAACTTTCTCATATTTTGCTTCTAAGTCTCTTGTAAATAAACCCCAAGTATAATAATAAGAAGGAGGATTCCTTTTAACTACTCATTGATAGCATTGATATGGTTTATTCTCAAAGTTCAAAGTTTCCATGTGAATCCTTTTCTTATCATCTATAGTATTATGTAGTTCAAAATATTTCTCTATTTGGTTCACCCAAGTAAATACCTATATTCCATCAAAATTACTTAATTCAACCTTGGTAAGGTTCAATCCTTTTGGAGACCATCCATAAGTAAATCCATTATTGGAGTTAAATCCCCCTGGAAAATTCTTATTATTGGAAAGTTGTTCAATCTGAACACTACCTTTATTTTCATGAATCTCTTCAAAAACCTTATCAATTTTAGGGAACCTCCCATTTAAGACTTCCATATTTGTTTGTTCCATTACTTCCATATTTATTTTCATTTCTTCCTTTTTTTCATCCATTTTCCTTTACATATTTCTTTCTATTTCTATTTGAGTATTTATCAAATATACCTTTTCAAAAACCTATTATTCAATTCGTTGATTTGACTTTCCAATTTGGATAGATGGTTTTGTATCTCCTCATTTTCTTCATGAGTCATGGAGGATTATTTTAGAGGTTTATTTGGTGAAGTAAAAGTCTTTGATATTTATTTGGAGCCATTAAAAAAGGTTACTGGGTCCTAAGGACAAGGGATTGTCAAGTTCTATATCTCTATGATATATGTGTGGTTCCAACTATAGTACTTGACCCAATATCTCAGGGAACTAACTAAGGAGGCTCAACCATTCCCTTAGTCATAATACTCGAATACCTAGGTACTAGAGAGTGGTCTCCCTAAGTGTTGTTCTTGGTGTACTATAGAAACACGATGGTTGAATAACTTATCTAAGGCTTCTTTCAAGTATACCCATGGGACTTCCTATATACCCAAAGGTACATGGATGTGAGATTTTTCTGCAGGTGTTGTCTAATGTGGTACTAATCAAAGGGGTACCAACAAGGGTTATAGAGGTTTCCAACCAGGTGAAACAATGGTTTCGATAAACCACATGAAACCTTTTGTATTTCCTGTGTGTATTCTTCCCCAATCATAGTTTCACCATTTGAATGACATATCTCATGTTATTTAAAGATAATGGAACACATCTCTAAAAAAATAAAAAAATGAGCTTGCTAACCAAAGAAAAATATCTTAAAATTGTTGTTGCAGAGAGATTTCTCCTATGGCTATGGGTTAGAGCCACAACAAAGTGATGACCTTAAAGAGTAATCCCAATAAAAAAAATAAGTTAAACTTAAAATAACTAACTAATTAACTAACTCTTGCTTAGGATAATAGAGAATAACCTATATCATATGTTTGAGGTCGATCCACGTCGAATATTCACTCCAAATCTCCAATTCTCTATAGACAGAGAGAGAAAGTTAGCTGCAAGAGAAAGGTAGTCATGGGAATAACTAACTTTTAAAATATAACAATTGAAAACAATTAGCATTCTAGATTATTGAACATTTAAATGAGATACCATTCAATAAAACTTAGATTTGGACATGAAAGAGATATGTTTATTAGATAAACAACGAAAAATAAGATTGTTACAACCTATGTTTGTTAAAGGGACTACTCTAGAACCGACATCTGGGTTCCTCCACTGGGCCAGTGGAGATCAACTGCACCTCCTAGTTCTTCACCCAAGTGAGTCTGAGAAATAAGTATCAATTATCTATAACAATATATAAATGAGTGAATATCACTAGAAACAAGGGTTTTGATGCTTGTAAGGAATGTTCACGAACTCAGGATAGGGGCTTGCATATTCTGACTAGAATTGACTAGCATGATGATGATTCAATGTATGATATCCTCTCATATATCCTTAGGATCTTTTTATACCCTCTAAAAGTGGTTGGAGTAGTTGTAAACAATTATAAACAAGAAATAGGGGGTCGGGAACTGGGGGAACCCGTAAACCCCACCCAAAAACACATAATTTTTTTTTGAGCCAAATAAATGTGTACATGCACTGCAAAGGAGAAAAATTCCTATGTACGTTCCTTTCATAACTGATAGGGTCTGCATATGTCAAAAATGGATTTTTTTTTATGAATTTGGATGAGGAAAAGAGAGATTGAGGTCTACAAGTAGGGAAAGGGAATGGACAAGATGACATCAATGCATACGTGGTGGAAAATGATGCCATAACAGATGCCCCCTAATGTGTGAGTTCAGAAAAGAAATTGATGACTGAAATATATTATAAATCTAGGAGGTGAGGATGAAATGGGCCTAGGTAGAGGTTGTTGAAAATTGGTCCAATAACAAAACCTACAACATAAAACAATAGTACTCTCTTCCCAAGATGGAAATACCCATGCTAAGGAGACACAAAAGCATGGTAACCGAATCAAGTACATTGTGGATCCATGAAATATGTATATATAGAAGCAGTGATCATGGCCATGAGAATGAATACATAGTGGATCCATGTCAAAAGATATCATACCCACAAAAAATATACACAGTGGATCTATGTCTCAAAATCAGAGGAGTATAACTAGAAATAAGAGATGAAAAAATTGATTCCCCATAAGTACCAATGGCATAGAGAGGAAGTGGTATTGTCCAACGCAACTTGAGAAGCAACATAAAAGAGGTGATTCTACTACATACCCAAGGTCTTCAAATCAAACCATAATCGACACAAGTATACACTATGAGAATAGATGTTTTGTATAGAACATAGTGAGACATCGTTTGATTACCATTCATTGATGTATATCGTTAACAAACATGAGACAACCCATTGATAATGATAATGGGCATCAAGGTACCAATTACATTATAGAAAGTGTGAATAAATGAGTTGACATTGAACACTTGTATATTCTATCGATTAGGGGACATTGATGTATTCCCACTATTAATAGCGAGGGAGCTTGCTACTGATTATTGCAAGCCCTAAGATACTAATAAATACTCTAGATCTGTATCCCATAGAAAGATGAACCAAATTTGATAGGAAGAGATTCACTGGAAGGAGGGAATTAGGGCACCCCCATCATCCAACATGAATAACAATAGAAGGAAAAAGATTTGGAAGAACTCAGAAAAAATATTGAAAGGAACCACAACCGAGTATGTCTCTCTCATGCACCATATGAAATAAAACATGAAAGAGATCGTATGAGTAATTACCAATAATGAAAACTATTGACAAAAGGCGAGGAAACCACCAATGTTGTGAAATGGAATCCAAGGCACTGCATAAATCCCAATGTGTGAATAATTCTCTTATCGTCGAACACATGGGAAAATTCTCATTCAAAAACCAATGATGAAGTGTCATATGTTGAGCACAAGGTCACCTATAAATGATGTAAATAGGGCTAGGGTGTGACTCTAGGTCAAACTCTCAGAGAAATGTGTCATAGTTAATAAGAGCTACCCTCCAATAGGAAGTCAATGAGGACCTTCCATACTAGCATGAGTATAGGGAAAAAAATCTTGTTGGTTCTAAGAATTACTCGAAAATGGGAAAGCTGACATGCAAAGTTAATAGTTTTGAGGAGTGGTCGACAATGCTGAAACTTCCCTTGAACAAAAGCATGGCACAATAAAGTGACTTAGGCAACATGGAATCAAATATGAATGATGACATAAGTCTATGATACATGAGACATCAACATAATATCCATAGTGACTGGAAGAATAACCATTCAGAGGAGTAAAAACCCTATGTAACTAGTTCATTTACCTAAATCCATATTAAACCAAATCTCTTGAGACATAGACTCAAAACTTTATGCTTTGTTCAAGGGAGACTTGACTATTGTCAAAATATTGAAGAGAAGAATCTTTCCCATCCTCTTTTTTTTTTTGTCTTTTTCATATTGGAAATAATTAAAAAGAATAAAACAATGCTATAGTATAGTGGATGAAACGAGTGTCTCAGGAAAGAAAACTAGTTTCAAGTGCAAGGAAAACACCTATGCTCAATGCTAGGAATGTGTACAGGAAATGGACACTTAGGGAAATGTTTCCTCCAGGGATACAGGTTTCAAGTTGCAAAGGAAAATATTTCAAGGATAGAAGCTAATGAGAATGCATAAGAAAGAGGTTAAACAACAACAAGTTGAAGACAACATCGGGTTTAAAAGCGCAAGTGGTAAAGATGCAATGCAGTTACAACTTAACACAAAAGTATGGGAGCCTCGTGGGTAATAGATAGAATAAGAATGAGAAGAAGTTATGAGGCTTCAATGCAAAGTCATGGTGGGACTAATTGGGGATATCAAGCCTATGAAAGTACTTTAGCATTGGTACCAAACTATGAACATGGTTATAACTACGACACCCATGAAAGTTAGGCTCTACCACATGAATTACAACACTTCTAAATAGCAAGGAAGGTTTTGTGTCACAAATTACTGGGGTCGATCCTAAGGAAAAATGAACTAAGAAACAGATAATGAAAAAATGTACGAAGGGGGAAATCTAACCTATATGACAGTTTCAATATCATTACATGTCAGAAAATATCGAAACAACAAAAAATCACCAAAGAAAACATCTCCAAAGTCTTATATATATGACCAAAAAAACTCACCCATAAGTTAATAAATAAAATATAAAAACATCTGATAATAAGATAAGCTGTGGAATATGGAACTTGAAAACAAAAAACCCTAAAAGTACAACATGTACAAAGAACCATGCAACCTCACATATTATGCATAGTACTTCTCCAGGTAGAGCCCATTGCTAGGCTTAGGCCAAGGGTTTCTTCGGTAACCAACCTGTAAAGTTTCCAGTTTAGGAAGAGGTCAAAAATCCATAATCATAGCTCCAAGGATAGCCTCATCTGAAGGAAATTCAACATCCAAAAATCCAGGACTCGATGAAACATAAATACTAGGGCTTGAGGTATCACAAACAGTAAGATCATAATCAAGTGGAAACTTAATATCACTCAAGACAACAGGGGAAAGAAAGGGCTCATGTGCCCCATTGGATACAATGCCTGATCAATTGTCGAGACCTGGTATCAATAAGGCAAACATGACTGTAAATATCCCTTCTCAGAAGCAATTGAACACCGAGAATAAGACACCACATAATTCACCCATGGTGGGGAAGAGTCTACTCAAACACTAGGAACATACCAAGGGGTAACTTTAGTCGAAGTCAAATTAGGATGGTGATTATCAAATGCAAGTTGATCAATAGTGCCAATGCTTCTATTGTGAGGAAAATGTATCACATTAAAGAGAGTAAACACCACAACAATCATAACATATAAATAATCATGCCAAAGAATCATATTAAATTCTAAAGGGCATGTCACCACTATCATATCGATTAGGAAAATATTCCCACCTAATGTGATAGGAAATTGAGGTAGAATCCCTAAATATTCACTAGGTATTCTATCGAAAACCAACAACTCACTGGTAACTGACACAAGCACGGGAGAACCCAAATCTTCCTAAGTCATGGAGGATGAAATTCTTGCAAAGGATCCTTCATATACAATAGATTGAAAAATGCCTTTTGAATTAGCTTTAACCATTTGTTACAAGGGAAAAACTCTCTATGGCCAAGGGTAAACCACAATAGATAGGTATGACTGCAGAAATCAACTCAATTCCAACATGTGCTATATAAACTAATATGCAATATGAGGAAGAAGCCTACCTCAATCCAATCATTTGATGTCGTTCCACTGTTGATCACTTTGACCCAAAGCTCTACATCTGCAAGAAGTTCTCAACAAACAAGTGATGCAAGTATATATTGACAAAATATAAAATGAGTTAGCACATCAGATAGCACAATCCATTAATAAACATTATAAACATGCCCATGGATAATAATCATATATTTGCAAGATATCAATAGGACGAGAAAGGAGTATTTCGATTAATAATTGATCAACAAAAGTATCAACATTACAGACTTCCGTGTCGGCACGGTTCGAAACCAAGAAACCAAGTTTCTTCCAACTGGGTCTCCACCACTTCAATCCTCCACCAAAGGCAAGCTCATAGCAAAGAGGTAATGAGGCCCTTTTGAAAATAAAGAAAGAGCTTGGGGGCTGAACACTGTGTTCATACTTGAGGGACAAAGGGATGTAGACTCAAGATGAAGTAATTTCTCTATAGTAACTTTGCTCTCAAAGTTGAATTCTTTCTCTTCTTTTTCCATAGCTTGACATTGTGCTCTTATAGCCTTCAGAATGCAACTGAAGGGTCGAGTCGGAACGTTTCTAGTATATGGAAGGCCAAAGATAAGAGATTTTCTGTCATGACATGAAACCCGACCTCATTTTGTATTTTCTAGCACAAATCTCAATATACACGAGCTATAGTGGAGCAGCAAGTGTATACGCATCTTGCAAAGCAGTTAGGGAGCGTATATGTGGAAAAATATGTATTTTTGGCTCTGGATTTATCAAAAAAATGGGTTGATAAGTCTGCATAGGGAAATGGAAAAAGGCCCTCTATGTAAGATAGCAATGGTGAGGCAAATCTTTCTATACAAGATGCCCCCTAATGTGTGAGATCATAGGAGCATCTACGATGGCCACAATACATTATAAATAACCCAGAAGTAGAGTGGTAGAGAACCAGCTGGACAAACTCAATTTCTCATTACATTATGTACTGACTTTGCATATATGGCTGCCAAGAATACAATGCAGATCCATGTGGAAAATATACCAACAAGTGTTCATGGCCATGAGTAGGTGAGTATAAATGCGGTTACATGACAATAGTTGTCATAATCACGAAAAAGGCCCAGTGAAACCAGTCTCAAAATCAATCTGAAGATATCTGTATACCATGGAGTACAATGTAATCTCCCATGATCACTGAAGTCAAATAGGTATTGGTCCAATAAAATGGAAGCAACAACTCATGAAAGATGCATCCACAAAGTGATGTCTTCAAGTCTTCAATACAATCCGCCAATGGTGCAAGTCTACATCATGTGAATAAATGAGTTGAGGTTGAACACGATGAGACATCATTTGATTACCGATCATTAAGGTATATTGTTAACAAACGTGAGAAAACCTACCAATGATGAAAGTAGGTATCAAGGCACCGAGTACATCTCTACAAATGTGAATAAAGGAGCTGGTGTCGAACACTTGAGAGATCCATTGATCAGGAGACATTGATGTATTCCCATCTGTCAATGGTGAGAGAGCCTACCACTAATGACTGTAAGCCTCAAGGTACTCATAAAAATCTAGGTCTCGTATCCAGAATACATGAGTTGAAGTCGATGGAAAGAGACTCGCTGAAAGGAGAGCATTAAGGCATCTCTCATCAGTCAACACGAGGAACAAAGTAGGAGCTTCATGATTTGGTGGAGATCAGATGAAGAACATGTTCATGAACCAATGACTCTGTGCGTATTTCACATGTGTCAAATGCAAGCGGTACAAAATACCCTCTGAATAACAACCAACGATGAAAACTGCTAACAAAGGCGAGGAAACCACCAATAAGGAAAATGGCATCCAAGACACTACACGAATCCCAAAGTGTGAATAGATGTCTTGTCGTCGAATGCAAGGGAAACCACCTATTCAACGACCTATGATGAAATGTTGATTGTTGGGTTCAAGGTGACCTACCAATGATGAAAGTAGGGCAAAGATGCATCATAAGACCAAAGTATCATGTGATTCTGAGACAAAATGAGGGTATGGCCGACATGAAAAGTTAATATTTATGAGGAGTGGCCGACACAGGTTGATAGACTTCCTTTAAACAAGAGAATGAGACATACGGTGGACTCCGACAACATAGAATTAATGATGTGACAATTAGATGCAGGAGGCATCCATAATGTTCTCTATAGTGACTAGAAGATTAACCAGTCGGTAGAGAGATTTTTGTAACGAGATCAACTTCCTAAGGCCATGCTAAACCCAAAATTATGATGATGCAAGGACTCAATAACTTTGTGCTATGTTCAAAGGAGACACGATTGCTGCCAATTACAATATAGTACTCCCTTCCTTCCCGTCTTTTTTTGTTTTTTCATAACAAGTGAATGCCATGATATAGAGGAGGGAACGAGTGTCGCAAGTAAGCAAAACTAGTTCCAGCAGTGGAACGTACCTATGCTCAATGCAAGGAAATGCATGCGGGAGATGGACACTCAGGGTGATGTTCCCTCCAGGGTATAGGGTGTCAAATTGCAAAGGATATAAACAAGGCTCTTCTTGGTTGAGGATGCAAACTTCTTGGGCCATGGTTTATAATGCAAAGCGAGAACCAGCTAAAGGCTCAATACTGCAAGCAAGGGCATGAGATGCAATCACAATTTAACGCCAAAAAAATTTCTTTTTTATATCTTTTAGTCTACTTGATGTGAAAAAAGGGTAAACTTGTGCCAAATAGACATCTTTTCAAATCCAATTTAGGGTGCAAACTTGTTTAGGGTCCAATTGATAAGTAGACTAGGGAGGGGTTGCACGTGGGAAGGCATATAAATAGAAAAATGACTAGAGATCCAAGGTGTGGATTGATCATTGTAATCATGCATACCATTGTAAAAAAAAGAAGGGTCTTCCCCCATGAAATGAGGAGGCATAATCGGGGGGGGTAGTGGTGAATGGAGGAGTAAAAGGCACTCCTCTATCCATGATAATGAAACAAAAAAGAAGAGTCCTAGGGCCAACTAGTAATCAAAGAGCATAGCAAAAATTCAAACGGCTAATATGCATGCAAACGGTCTATAGTGGATGAGTGGCATCCCTCGCTAAAGAAGGTATGCCTCGTCCAGGAGGGACCTGAGACTCCTTGCTAAATTTTAGAGGTAACATAATCAATTATAAGGGCCCTCATAGGCTTAACAACCAGTCGGTCAGATCCCCCCAGAGAGGTAATATTCCATAAAGGTTGTGTGCTATCTGACCCCTATCTGACCCAGGATACAAGAAGAATAACCCCTGTAAGTAACCTATGAGAAACCTAAGTCAAGAAACTAATCAACCACTGTATAACCAATGCACAGGCGAATAGTCGTAATTCTGGATTACCATATGGGTAGGGTAGCAAAGCCCGAAACCTTGAAAGTACATCCTCTCACAGAGGTATGGATACTAGCAAGATCCCCTAATACGAATAAATCCACAGAAATATCTCTGACGCTAGGTGAGTATCCAGGGGTTATCCCTTCAACAAACCTTGCGCAACCTCGTGTTTAACTCCGGTGTGAGTGGGGCCTCTTGATATTACCAATTATACAATGGATTTCTCAACTCCCTGTCTCAGACACATATGTTGATTTAATTGCCTTGGATAAGTTTACTCACAAAATCCTATTCCAAGGCACTAAATCCTAGGCTAGTTTGTGCACCCTAAACAATAAAATTGTTACTAATCAATTTTAGTTTAAAGCGTAAATTTTATTGGATGTGATTACTCAAAAAGGTATGGAAATGAAACTCATGGTGTTATGACTCTGCATGAAAATAAAAATAGATATAATGCAAAGCCTAGCTTTAAATTTTTAGTGAATGATATGCTAAATAAAAATAGTGCAATCTTCAATTTTAACTCTACAACTCAGGAGTAAAATGCAATCTTTCGCTAAATGTGCTAAGCTAATGATAAAGGTTCCAAGACAAAAATACCAACCAATGCAAAATAACTTTTTTTTTTTTCAATGTATTAAAAAGAAAATGCATGGAATGATAAGAGACTTGATATGTAACTTCTACTGTGTATAAAAGAACTCACTCGAGTAGAATACCAAGAAGCTAAGCAAAAAACCAACTACCACAGACAAATAAAAAATGAAAAACAAAGAGAAAGACATCGCCCAAAAATTCAACTCCAAACACGTTTCTTGTCATCCCAGATAATCTCAACAGGCACCACAGATACCTAAGAAGGCTCAGTGATCCTCAAAACCTACCCAACAATCACTAAACCAAGAAAGCAAGCAAGGGGAAGTGGTATACACAACTTTTCAATAGAAAAGGGCATATATACGCCTCTTGCAGTGGGACAACAAGCGTGTATACGTGACTGTCAGGGGAAAAAGGGTGTATATCTTTTAAAACAAGGATAAGCAAGGGTAAAAGGCTGAAAAAATTAGACCCACAGTGAACAAAATCTGTCCAACTGTGATACGACAAGAAATGCAAAGAAAAAAGAGCAATGTAAGAAGAAAAAATGATTCAACCCTTAGAAGGAATATCTCTTCCCCAGTAGAGTCGCCAATTCTGTTACAAGGGAAAAACTCTCTATGGCCAAGGGTAAACCACAATAGATAGGTATGACTGTAGAAATCAAATCAATTCCAACATGTGCTATATAAACTAAAGTGAAATATGAGTAAGAAGCCTACCTCGATCCAATCGTTTGATGTCGTTCCACCGTTGAGCACTTTGACCCAAATCTCTACACCTACAAGAAGTTCTCAACAAACAAGCGATGCAAGTATATAGTGACAATATATAAAATGAGTTAGCACATCAAA
>SNQJ01S0016854.1:229453-251217 GCA_010110895.2 Picea sitchensis | reverse complement strand
TAAGTGGTTTTTGAGGAATTACTCAGCATGGCTTTGGCTTGATGCCAGGTAAACCTGTATGGTGCATTTTAGGGTTATAACACATATATTTGCACGATATCGATAGGACGGGAAAGGAGTATTTCTATTAATAATTGATCAACAAAAGTATCAACATTACAGACTTCCGTGTCGGCATGGTTCGAAACCAAGAAACCAAGTTCCTTCCAACTGGGTCTCCACCACCTCAATCCTCGACCAAAGGCAAGCTAATAACAAAGAGGTAATGAGGTCCTCTCGAAAATAAGGAAAGAGCTTGGGGGTTGAACACTGTGTTTAGACTTGAGGGACAAAGGGATGCAGACTCAATATTAAGTAATTTCTCCAGAGTAACTTTTCTCTCAAAGTTGAATGTTTTCTCTTATTTTTCCATAGCTTGAAATTGTGCTCTTATAGCCTTTAGAATGAAACTAAAGGGATGAGTCAGAACATTTCCAGTATATGGAAGGCCAAATATCAAATATTTTCTCTCGTGACATGGAAACCTAACCTCATTTTGTATTTTTTGGCACAAATCCCAATATACGTGAGTTGTAGTGGAGCAACAAGCGTATATGCATCTTCCAAAGAAGTTAGGGAGCATATATGTGGAAAATATATATATTTTTGGCTCTGGATTTATCAAAAAAAGGGGTTGATAAGTGTGCATAGGGAAATGGAAAAAGGCCCTCTATGCAAGAAAGCAATGGTGAGGAAAATCTTGCTATAACACCATTATTTGGAAATGTGTAGGATAAAGAAGGTGAGGCTCAACAAGATCATTTCAAGAAAAGGAAAACATCCTAGGACTTGGAGGGAGCATTTTCAAAGAGGGTGTAATGCTCCCTTGTTCAAAAGGTAATGAAATAGAAATGCTAACAACATAGTCTATAGAAGCATCAGTCCTCAAGGGAAAAGTGTATTTGGTGGAAGATTGCATCGACACGACCACTTTGGTAGATTCGTCACTTTCCAAGAGAATAGTGGGATCGACTGAATATTGCATTGACGTGACCAGATCTTAAACCACTAGTTGAATAGGATGCAAAGAAACATGGTCAAAAGGCACATTGCCCCTCAAAAGAAGAGCGATATTGACCAAATATTGCATCAACACGAGATCACTTCATCAACCAATGACTGACTAGGTTTTTGAGAGACCGAAGATGACTTGGGACTAGAAGGGTCATTGGACAAGGAACACACTCTTCATACCACGAGAATAGAAGGGAATAAATGAGTAAGGTGATCTCCCTTGCAAATATTACAAGGGAACTTGGGCTTACATCCTACTCATATAGGTATCCCTATTGGCACCCAAAGTTTTGGGTAAATATCACATGCATGCAAAAACGAAGTTGTGTGCTCCTGTTCCAGTTTTACACGCACTCAAGAAGTTGTGAAAGAGGTGATAGAAGGTGCACGCATCAAGTCAAGTTTTTTTATTGCGCACCAGTTTGAGTTTTTTCGAATGTGTGTGATGCAGGAGCATCATCATCAACATGCAAGTGGAAGACAACTCAGTGCCCTAGCGTACATTTTTGAAGTGATTTTGAATTTAAATATGGCATATCATATAAATATCTTGAAATGATTGTAATTAAAGTTCTTAAATGATAAGAGGTTGAACCATCGCGTGAGATCGATGGAGATTGCATTTTCTTTAATGTGAGTAATAGTAGTACAGATTTGAAGCATTCTCTATTATCTATTTGTACCCATCATTTATTGTAATAAGCCTTAGAATTTGAAAGATTTTAATTTGATAGGATAACACTAAGGTAGTCGGATGGAAAGTCTCTATGAGCTCTTTTAGTATAAATATATGTATTGTATGCCCAAATGAGGCTGTTGAAGGCTCAAAGTTATCTAAAGTTGTTATTGTTGACACTGTTGAAGTTTATTGAATTTGCATGATCCCATGTACATATCATTTGAATGAATATAACAGAGAAGCATTGATCCAAAATGTTTGGTGTTGTTGTTACAGTGTCTATCTGAATAAATGGTAGGATTTCTGCCTAATTGTATTTTCTGTTATTACTTGTTCTTATGTTATGAATTCATTACATGGTTGAATGTATGAATCTGTGAGGATTAGATAAGTTTCAATTGTTTCTCTTCTACAAGCTCGTGCAAGGAGTGAATAGTGTCCACAATGTGTGCATTGACAGAGTTTAGTGTGACTCAGAAGCTCGGGAGAGATAACATGGAGCTTTATATGCAAGGTGTGCTTAGTGTCCACAAGGAGTGCATTGGCAAAGTCTAGTTTGACTCAGAAGCTTAGGACAAATAACAAGAAGTTTCATTCATAAGGGAGTGTAGAGGACCACGCAAGGTGTGCATAGGTAGAAACCCACTCAATGTCATATTGTTCAAGGGGAAAAATTGAGTCACGTAATAACTGTTGCAAGGAGTGCACAACCACCCACAAAAGGGGTTAAGTTGAGAAAAACATGTTGCAAGGTGTGCCCAAGGTCAACATTTAGCTAAGTGTTGAAGAAATATTGTGAGAAGCTTAAAATTTTCGAGGTGGAACAAGCTCAGAAGAGATAGCGGACGAGAATTATTCAATAGGTTGGGGCCCATTGAAAATTTCCCAACCAACAAGAAAGATCCATTTAGAGGAATCAAGATCTTTCCAGATTGTGAGATCTAGGGGAGTTGCACGGAGGATAGTCTTCGAAGTCCTTCGGCACTTCGCGTATTCAGAGATTTTAAAGTGTTCAAGGAACATGATCACTGAAAGCCCGGAGTTACAAAGTAAATTGAGGTCGCTAGTATCGAGGCAGATATGTGGAAATAGATCAGAAAGTCTGAGAGATAAATCTCTAGGATATTTTGTGTGGAGAAATTCATGAAGGACGAAGAGATCTGGCCCATTAGATCCAGTAAGGACACGTGGCGGAGATCCGCGTGCTTTGGAAGAGGATCACTTCTGAGGAAAGCGAGAGTGATGAATCCAAAACTCCTAAAGGCCGAATTGTCGAATTCAATTGTGGCCATTGATTTGAGAAGGACATGCATCATCAGATCGTGGAGTTCGAAAGTGTGTACTTCTAAGGGAAGGGAAGGAGGAAGTGGAGTCGTTGACTAGAAGTTGTCTTAAGATCCAGAGATAAGAAGATAATCCTAACCGTTAGTGGTTTGGACATGTGGCATTAGATATATCACTTTGGTGATAGGACACTTTGGGGAAATCAAAGAGTAAATTCCCAAAGTTTGAAAATCTTGAAGGCCAGAGTGTCAAAGTTCATTTGGGCCATCCATTGGAATAGGACACATGGACAAAAATCTGTCACTTCAAAAGATTGACACTCCGGGAAAAAGAGAGCGGAGGAGTGTTGACCAGAAGTTGTTCGACGTGGAAACAAAGGATGCATTTTAACCGTCAATCGAGTTGAAAATGTAGCACTTGATCCGTAGCTTCGGGGAAAAAGGTGTTTGGAACACTCAGAAATCCTGAAGCCGAAGTCTCAAAGTGAATCACAATCATTGACTGTTGGAGAAGCCCAGGCCATAGATTTATGTCTGGGTCATTTCGTTGGTCCGAAGTTTGGGGAATTGAGAGTCAACTACACTCAAAACTGTTGAAGACCAAAGTTGCGAAGGGATCTAGATAGAGGTTATAGCCCATGCACATAAGGAATAAGGGCATAGTACAGGAGCTACTTCTCACCACTCAATGTTACTAGGAGCGAAGAAAAATCATGTGTGGGGGAATCGAACCTGCGTAGGTAACAAAAGAGGTTCTGTGTGAATTAAATACAAGGTCTAGCAGAGGCCCGAAGATTTGATTTGGTTCAGTGAATTGAATATCCTTGACCGGGAGGTTGCGCAACCCTAAGGAGAGAATGGGGGATGCATCAAGTGCTATCAGAGCTACAAATTTTAATTTCTATAGGAAAGAGGAAGTATTCTAGTATCATCAAGTGGTATTAGAGCTACAAATTTTAATTTTTGTAGGAAAGAGGAAGTAGTTTGGTATCATCAAGTGGTATCATCACCATAATATAAACTCTGTGTAAAGGATAAATATCAGCACCAGGTCGCCTAGAAGATGTGTGGAGCGACCTGTAACAAACCCAGTTGTGGAAAGGGAGATGAGAGAACTTCATGCAAGGTTAGATGTTATGGAGACAACACAAAGAAGAGAACCTAATGCTAGAGATGTCAGTGATGCAGAGAGAAAAGAAGTGGAAGTTGAAGGAGCTGCAGGAGAAGATGTTGTAGAAGAACACTTGTTGAAAGCTGTTGTCAAATTAAGAGCTAGAGAAAAAATAGAAATCCCAATGTACGAAGGAAACTTAGATGTTGAAGAATTGTTGGATTGGATAAGAAAAATGAACTAATAATTCGACTATGAATAAGTTGATGATGATAAGAAAGTAAAACATGTTGTCACTAGATTGAAGGGACACCCAACGCTGTGGTGGGATGAACTACAAGTTGATTGAAGAAGGAAAGGAAAGAAAAATATCAAGAATTGTGATAGAATGGTAGCCAATATGAAGGCTAAATGCATACCAAAGACTATCAGATAAATCTATTCAGTAAATTACAGAACCTGAGACAGAAAGGACAAACAATGAAAGAATACACTGAGGATTTTTATAAGCTGAACATCAGGGTCAAAAAGAGAGAAAAAGATGATGAAAAGGTTTCCAGGTATACAAATGGCCTGAGATATGAAATCCAAGATGAAATCATCATGAAAATAGTGAGGACAGTGGAGGATGCTTATCATATTGCACTGAAGGTAGAAGAGAAATTGGCCAGGAAACAGATCCAACAAAGCATAGGAAGAATTTTAAATAGAGGTAAGGGAATTGTCCATGACAAGGCAAAGAATCCCAAGGTTGAGACTAGAAAACCACACAGTCACTCAGAAAGAGGAGGAAGTTCTTGAGGGAGACAATATGGTGGAAGGAATGATTTTCCTCGAGGAAGAGGAAGAGGTAGAGGAGCAAAGGTGAAGTTTTATGCTTGTGGAGAAACATGATACATGTCTCAGGAATGCCCCGAGAGAAAGAAAGAAGAAGTAGGTGAAGCTCACATTTCATAAGTGCAGAAGTGGAATGTTGAGGCAGAAGGTGCATAATATGGGAGATCATTGATTATGAGGAAGGTTCTCTTGAAACCCGAACAAGAAGTGGAGAACCCAGTGCAAAGGAAAAATTTGTTGAGGACTGCTTGCAAGACCAAAGACAGGGTATGCTAGGTGATAATTGACAGTGAGATCACTGATAAATTGGTATCCACAGAAATGGTGGAGAAGTTGGATCTAGAGACAACTGCACATCCAAGTCCGTATAGAGTCTCATGGTTGCAGAAAGGACACCAAGTAATGGTAACTAAACAATTCCTATTTGAATTTAAGATAGGAGGATATAGAGATGAGATTTTGTGTGATGTGATTCCCATGGATATATGTCATGTCTTGTTGGGGAGACCATGGAAGTTTGACAGAAATGTCATTCATGATGGGAGGAAAAATACTTATACCATGGAGAAAAATGGTAGGACAGATGCTACTACTAATAGAGGAAAAGAAAGTGAAGGAAGAAGCCAACAAAAGTATACTTATCATGAGTGGGAAGGAACTCCTAAGCGAAGTCAATAAGGAACATGAGATGCAATTTGTCGTGGTGAGGAATCTTAGAGTCTCCCTTATGATTAATCCTATGGATGATCTGCCTGAAGAAATTTAGGAGTTGTTAGAAAATTTTGTTGACATAGTAGTGGATGAGTTACCTCACTCATTGCCACCTATCAGGAGTATCATCCATCACATTGATATAATACCAGGAGCGAGTTTGTCGAACAAAGAAACGTATATATTGACACCTCAAGAGAATGAGAAGGTAAAGAGATAGGTCCAGGATTTGATAGACAAGGGTTTAGTCAGAGAAATATTGAGTCCATGTGCAGTACCAACTGTGTTGAGTCTGAAAAAGGATGGAGGATGGACAACGTGTACAGACTCAAGAGCCATAAACAAAATCACCATCAGGTACATATTTCCTTTGTCAATGATGGATGACTTAATGGATTGTTTGAGCGGAGCAAATTATTTTTCAAAAATAGACCTGAAAATTGGATATCACCATATAAGGATGAGAGAAGGTGATGAGTGGAAAACAACCTTCAAAACTAACGAAGGGTTGTATGAGTGGTTTGTTATGCCATTTGGCTTGAAAAATTCCCAAGTACTTTTATTAGGTTGATGAATGAGGTATTGAAATATTTTATTGGTAAGTTTGCAATTGTGTATCTGGATGATATATTAGTCTTCAGTAAAACTGAAGAAGAGAATTTGAGGTACTTAACATTAGTGATGGGAAAATTACAGCGGGAGAAGTTGCTGATAAATCTAAAGAAATCCTCTTTTATGAAGACAAAACTCATTTACTTGGGTTTTCTAATCTCTTAAAACGAATTGAATATGGATCCATAGAAGGTGAGAGCAATCAAAGAATGGCCACCACCAAGGAGCATATTCGAGGTGAGAAGCTTCCCTGGATTTACCAATTTCTATTGGAAGTTCATTAGAAATTTTTGTGGTACTTGTGCACCAATATTATATATGGTGAAGAAGAGACACAAGTCTTTTAAGTGGATAGAAGAAGAAGATAAAAGTTTCAGGATATTAAAGGAGAAGATAACAGAACAATCGATTCTGGTCTTTCCAGATTTTGGGAAGATGTTTCAAGTACGATGTGATGCTAGTGGAGTAGCAATTGGAGAAGTCTTGAGCCAGGAAAATAAGCCTATTGCATATTCAAGTGAGAAGTTGAATGACACCAAGAGGAAGTACTCCACATATGATAAATAATTTTATGCAGTAATTCAATCCTTAAATAAATGGAGTCACTACCTTGTTACAAAAGAATATTTTTTGTATAGCGATAATCATGATTTACAATTCACAACGCGACAGGAGAAGTTAAATCAAAGGCATGCTATGTGGATAGAGTTTATGAAAAATTTCACTTTTGTTCAGAAAATGTCGAAAGAACCACAGTGCTTTTGAGAGCTTATTGACGTTTCGGATCCACAACAGGATCCATCTTCAGGAAAAAAAATCCTATTAAACATATTTATGGTAATGCTAACAAAGTTGTTGATGCATTGAGCAAGAGATGTCTGATTCTGCAGTAATTTCAAGTGAAAACCTTTGGGTTCAAACACCTTAAGGAAATGTATTGTGATGATCCAAATTTTAAAGAGGCATATGAAGTGTGTATAAATCATGTGCTTAGAGACAGGAGTCAATGTATAGAGTATCTGATTCAAGATGTATTGTTGTTTAAAGGTAGCCAATTTTGCATACCAAAGTGCTCGATGAGAGATAATATGCTGAAGGAAAACCATAGTGGAGGTCTGGCAGGACATTTTGGCCATGACAAGACATTTGCACAGTTTAACAACTCATACTATTGGCCAAGTATGAGGGAAAAATTGAAGAAATTTGTAAACAAATGTAATATTTTCCTGTATGAAAAAGGAAAGAGACAGAACATTGGGTTATATCAACCATTGCCTATTCCAGATAGGCCTTGGGATGCAATAAGCATAGATTTCATGTTGGGATTTCCAATAACACAAAAGGGAAGTGATTCCATATTTGTTGTAGTTGATAGATTCTAAAATATGGAACACTTTATCCCATAACAAAATTTTTTTGATGCAATGCACATTGCAAATATGTTTTCCAAGGAAGTTGTGAGACTTCATGGGTTTCCCAAGAGTATTCTCTCATAAAGAGACACTAAATTTTTTGGTCATTTCTGGAGAACATTTTGGAAGAAACTAGGGACAAAATTGTCCTTTAGTTCAACATATCACCCCTAAATAGATGGACAGATTGAGGTGGTAAATCGAAGTTTAGGAAATTTTATAAGGAGTCTGGTCACTGAACATCATAGCCAGTGGGATCAGATTATGTCACAAGCAGAGTTTGCATACAATGACTCACAAAACAGGAATACAAGAAAGAGTCCATTCCAGATAGTATATAGAATAAAGCCAAGGGGAGTATCAGATTTGATAGATTTGGAGCAGAATGAATTCAGAAGCATTGGAGCAGAAGACTTCGTTGCAGAAATGCAGAAGCTTCATAATCAAATCAAAGAGAAGTTGCAGAACAACAACAAAGAATATAAATGTAGATTTGATCATCATAGGAGAGAACTTCAATTTGAAGTGGGAGATCAAGTTTTGGCACATCTCAGGAAGGAAAGGTTCCCAAGGGGAACATATAACAAAATGAAGTTGAAGAAGATAGGACCGTGAAAGATCCTAAGGAAATTTGATGCAAATTCTTATGAGATAGATCTTCCAGAGGATGTGGGCATATCGCCCATATTCAACATTTCAGACCTGTACCCTTATAGGGAGGATGACACAAAAGGATCAGAAGATAAAAAAGATATCCAATGGGAGAAGCAGATGCCTATAACAAAAAATCCATAGATGGAGGAGATCATAGATCAGAGGATTGGTAAGAAGACTAGGAGAAAGACTTATTTTGAGTATTTGGTAAAATGGAAAGGACACCCAATAGAAGATGCCAATTGGGTAAATGAACCATATATTCAGAAGCATGGAAAGTCAGTGTAGGAGCTCATGGATAGGAGTCCATGAATTTTTGTCCAGAGGAGTATGATGTAGGAACATCATCATCAACATGCAAGTCGAGGACAACTCAGTGCCCTAACGCGCATTTCTGAAGTGATTTTGACATTAAAGATGGCATATCATATAAATATCTTGAAAGGATTGTAATTAAAGTTATTAAATGATAATAGGTTGACCCATCGCGTGAGATCGATGGAGATTGTATTTTATTTAATGTGAGTAATAGTGGTACATATTTGAAGCATTCGCTCTTATCTGTTTGTACCCATCATTTATTGAAATAAGCCTTAGTAGTTGAAAGCTTTTAATTTGATAGGATAGCACTAAGGTAGTTGGAGGGAAAGGCTCTATGAACTCTTTTGGTAAAAATATATGTATTGTATGCCCAAATGAGGTTGTTGAAGTTTGAAAGTAATCTAAAGTTGTTATTGTTCAGACTATTGAAGCTTATCGAAGTTGTATGAGCCCATGTACATATCATTTGAATGAATATAACAGAGAAGCGTTGATCCAAAATGTTTGGTGTTGTTGTTATTGTGTCTATTTGCATGAATGGTAGGATTTTTGTCTAATTGTATTCTTTGTTATTACTTGTTCTTATGTTATGAATTCATTACATGGTTGAATGTATGAATCTGTGAGGATTAGATAAGTTTCAATTGTTTCTCTTATATGAGCTTGTGCAAGGAGTCCATAGTGTCCACAAGGTGTGCGTTGATAGAGTATAGTGTGACTCAAAAGATCGAGAGAGATAACATGGAGCTTTATATGCAAGGTGTGCATAGTGTCTGCAAGGAGTGCGTCGACAGAGTCTAGTTTGACTTAGAAGCTCAGGAGAGATAATGAGAAGTTTCATTTGCAAGGGAGTGTAGAGGAACACGTGTTGACAATTAAAATCGTAACGATGAGTTTCGTCTGCAAAGTATTGCTAAGACCCTATTATTTAACTATGCTAATAATATAATACTAGTAGGTGGGACCCCCTTGTAGACTGGAGGCGCAAGGATATACATATCACACATTTTATTTGTTGTTGTTTTGATGTTGCCTACACAGTCCTACATGGCTGACAATGAAGTCTTGGTTTCTTTTCGACATGGTAACATGTGGATGAAGCATTTTTGTGGAATGTTTTTTGCGATCCAATTTTTTTTATTGGTTATGAGGAACATGTATTTAGCGTTTCTATGATTTAAATAAGTCACTAATCATTGTGATCTATTACCTAGACACATATATGCAAGAGACATTTTTAGTGACATCATAATCAAAACAAAGAAATAAAAACCTATGAAAAAAATCCTAAAGGGAAATGAGTTATATGTTGAGTTATGATAAAGGATTATATGCAAATGGAAAAGCTAAAACATATTAGTGTTAGTCCTAACTACTATGCTATTGTTGGTTAGTGGGCTATGCGAATTTTATTATATTTAATGGGGCACATATAGCATTGCAATATGTATGATGACATAGAATTTTGGCAAGGGTTAATGTGTAAATGATATTGGGTGGCACACTTGTAAGGGATATAGTCATAGATTTCAAATGGTTTGGAATTGAATAGATGGTTTAATTGATTGGTGAATGTTGGGTTGTCTCATACTTCAATTTGAATAGTCCATGTGATGGAAGTGATGTGCATTTACTGTACGTCACTCCATACTCCCCCTATCGACCATCACCCTAGCATTGTTCATTTGTTTCATTTTTCGATATGTTCCTTGTGAATCTTCGCATTTCAGGATCTTGGAAGGAAGAAGGCTTTGCCAAATCGTCATTTAAGTGTTTTGATACAAGTATGATACGTTTTCTCTCCATCCATGAAGTATTCTCTGTTGTATGAACAAATGATGGCTCAGTGATGCTTGGATTCTGTGTGCTCTTGAGAATTTAAACTATGTAGATGTGTGTTATATCTCTCTATGATGATTTTGTTGGTTTCAGATTGCAAGTGGAAGAATTGGGTTTTTATTTTAAGTTGTGCATTGTCTGGTTACTTGGTCAGTTTAATATCATGATGGGTCTCTGTGGAATGATAAGTGAATGGTGGTATACATGGATCTGTGTTGAGGATGGATGGTTTTGTTTTGTGTATTACTGTCGGTATTTCATTCCCTCACAGTCATGATCGTAACCCTTACCCAGTCACAGAGGGATTTCCCGCAGTTGTTGTGTTTTTTCTTCAATCCCCGAGTCATGGTTATTGGCCCATTCTTATTGTATTTTTGCTAAAGTAACCCAAGACCCGATCTTGGGTGGCCCTATCATTAATATATTCATGTATGGTTGTGGGTTGATACAAGTTATATCTTGATGTTATGTCAAAAGGATGTTTGCGTCATCACTGGTGTTTTTGTCAAGCTGTTCGACTCTTACGTAATGGGTAGAGATGTTATATCTCTGTGTTTCTTTAATAATTTCCACTCTTTAATTAAAATTTGCCTCACCTTTGCAAGTGTTAAACGTTTCATGTGCATTGGGTTATTATCCATCTGCCTTCACTCTCCTCGGTTGTTAAGCATTGGTCTTGTCCAGATCTTGGAGTAATAAGAAGATTGTCTGACTCATTGTTGTATCTTTCTCGAAGGGTTTTCTTCCTGTGGTTGATAAGTCTCAGAATACCTCCATCTCTCTGTGTTATGGTTAAAAGATGAACGTGATTTTAATCATCTCCCTTCATTTTACTGTGATAGACCCGATTTGATTTCCAACTGCCTTTGATCCCTTCGAGCACCTTCTTGGTTGCCAAATATTGGTGGAATGATTATAGTGGTTTTTTCGCCGAGTCTATGTCTCATCTTTCTATGATAAAATTGGTTGAACAATTACAAATGGGAAAATGCACTTATATATAGTCGAGAGTTGTCTTCTTTTCATTATGGTTTCACTATGTTTTTACCAGCGTGATCTTGATTGCATATGGAGACACCTGTGTGGTTCTTGCTAGGCCTGATTAGGGTTATAACCAATTTTAAAATTGATGCATGTATGTAATGGGTTATGTTCACTTCATATATATTATTGGATCATAGTACAGATTACCAATGGTTTTAAGAGGAAGTTATATCCACAATGATAAGGCTCGGGTTTTATGTTTTGGTTTATTGTGGTTTCATTGCAAGATCTTTTCGATTGATATGATAAAGACTATGTATAATCGGGCATGCTTTGAAGTCTGTTCTCTTTTTAAAAAGAGACTTGTGTATTTTAAATATTGGGCTCGAATGTAAATTGGTAGAGAGTGGATGTTGATTATTATCGTGATGCATTATGGTTATCAAGGATAGAGGTAGAGCATATTGTTGAAATGGAAAGTTTGTTTTTTTATAAGTTATGATTGCATAGACTATTATGAATTGAGAAATTTTGGAAAATTTAAATATTGGAACAACAAACAATTTGGTACAAAATTGGTAAATAGTGAATGTTGGTGCTTTATGGATTGAGTTTAATATAGAGTTATGATTATTGATTACTTAATTTATTTTATGAACAATATCCATTAATTTCCCTGTCATTCTCTCACTTTTTCACACATTATGAATCCCCTCACATTCCAAGATTCACTTTGCACACCCTATTCTTAAAATTAAATTAAAATTAAGTAGAAATTATGTATTACATCAATTAAAGGATGACATGAAGATGGGTTACAATTTATATGATTTTATTATTATACACAGTTGATTGTTTAATGATTTGTTGAGAAGCAATCATGTTCTACTCCCTTTCATTTTATCACTTTTCCACTCAATACAACCCCCTCAGATATCCCAGAGCCCTTATTCACCCCCTGCTCATTGACAAATTTTAAATGATTTTTATGGATTGGATTACATGGGTCTGATGTGTTTGTTGAGCCAAATTTTGTTTCATATTTAAAGAGGTGTCATGTATGGTTTTTTTAAGAAGATAGTTGCTAATAAACGCTGCATACAGGATGAGCTTCTTCAGAAGAGGAATCCATGGCAGAAATAACAGGGGAAGAAAGAATTGGAACAGAGGCCCTAGAAGGCATAGATTCTCGATACATTTTGATGCATATCCACAAGAATTAAACTATCTCTTCAAAGATGTATTTTTCAACTGGATTGGACAAAGGGTAGTCCAACCTAGGTCGAAAAGGCCTCCCTTCCAACCCCAACATGTCCCTGGTATCCTTGTTCCCTCTCATGTCTCATTACAACCTGAAGTCCCTGGAAATGATGGATGGAAATATATCATTCACCCAGTAGTCTCCCGACATCGTGGCTAGCCCAATTTGTCTCTTCTTTCTCCTCCTCCACTGACTAACCCAATTGTCCAAATTTCCCCTGCACACTCACTTGTACAGTCTTCCCACACAAGCAAGAGACTCAAAATTGAAGCCCACCACATGCATGATAAAGAAAAAGCTGATGTTGCCCCCTCCTCTCCCTCAAGTGATTCAACCAAATCCGTTTCATCCCACATGCACCTGAGAGATGGCTTCTCTCATATTATCAGAGATCAAGCCTAAAGGATCCACACTACCTAAGGCTAATTCAGAAAATTCAAAGGGAGACAACAAAAACAAAGGGAAAATTTCCTCCCAAAGTGGAAAATATGGTTTTTGGGTATATTTTATTATTAATTGTTGAGAACAATTGACTTCTAAGTTTTGGACAACATACTATTTTTGGATATGGTTTAAAATATCATTGGTATTAATTTTCAAATTATGAGAATGATGATGGGAGCCACAAGGAGGGATGTGTTTGATTGACTAGTTATGTTTATTTTTGTTAAGAAACTAAAGGGAGTCACAAGGGGTTCCACCTACTAGTTATTATTTATTAAAGAACCTTATTATGATTATATTAATTCTTCCCCTAAACTAAAAGTTAGTTGAATTTTAGTTAACTTAAATAGAGGAGGTAGTTGAACTACTTCAACTAATTTTGGTTTCTTAAAGGAAAAAAGAGAAGGAAGAACAAGGGGAGAATAGAAGGAGAAAGAATACTAAGGTCTGCTCTTGAGTTTTATTGAGATAGTTTAGTTTTCATTCATTCTTTAATTCATCAAAATCCTAATTCTCTTTTATGACAGTAGGGTCCTATTATAGACAACAATATTCAAGGCTGAATTACATCATTCAAACACTTGTTTTTGAGAGGTGTTGATCTATATTTGATAGTCTATGTAGAATTGTTTGTTTATGAATTAATTTTCATGACTGATAAAGGATATTGTGCAGAGTCGAGTGGGCAGCAATCTGTGGCAAGCTGATCTAGATTTTAAAGTTCAGTTTTTGACTTTCTATCAGAAGTCCTTTTGTATGGTTTTCATCGGGACATCTAAGTTTGACATTGGTCCAAACTCCCTCAGGGATTTTTGTAAAGAGAACGATTCTTTTGATTTCTTGGAATGAAATAAGCGATTGTTATTCTATCTCATCTATGTTAATATGTGACTTGGTATTTTTTCTTTTGTCTCCACATTTACTTTTGCATCTGTTATATTAAGAAAATTATATAAAAATGTTCAATTTTACAACAAACTTTTACTTATAAAAAATCATCTTAAGCCCTTGTAACTAATACTTATGGATTAGGAAACAATTTTTGAGGCTATAAACATAGGGTGATATTCCCGTCTATCTTGCCTTAGCCAAGAAAAATCTGAAAATGCTTGAGTAAGATTATTTCATATCTTTTCCTCAACATTTATTTGGCAACCATACTGGGGATATATTCCATATCTCTCTGGTTGATTTTTATGCTTGATTATCATTGAATATATTTACATTTATGATATTGATTCTTTGACTGTTTCATTTCTTAATGACTGTACCTGTTGCAAGGCAACCCAATATTGAGCTTGGTCTTCAAGATCAGACTAGCATTTCTTTAAATTTGTTTAATACCATATTAGATACCGCTAATACCTGAGTTGATATTAATCGCTCATGGGCAACAATTGAACAAGACATAAGTGCCCAAGAACATTGGGAAGCTAGGCAAAGACAACCTAGGAATCAACCATATTTTTCTTTTTCCTTTAGTTGTCGATCTTGTTTTCATGAACTTAGACCCTCGTTTTTCTAGGATAAGAAGAGGTTTATCACCGGAAATTAATCCTATTTCTGAAATAGGAAGAAGAAACTTTGTATTGTCAACCCAACAAAGTGCTCTAAGGAGAAATTTGTTTGATTCATCTTTCTCTCCCTTACCTATCATTCACAAGATGACATCTAGTGGTGGCTCTAGTGGCACTGGAGGTGCTTCTTCATCTCAAAATTCAACATCATCAGTGGTTGGTAGCTTTTACAGTCACCAAGTCCCTGTCGAATCTACCACAAACCCCACCAAAGTCATTAAAAAGTATGGGACTTTTCATTTTGAAGAAGATTCTACAACTACCCCATGGCATGTTTCCTCCCCTCTTAACCTAGCACCTGCTACTCTTTCACTTCCTAAATTCAAAGAGAATCTCCCTAGGTTTTCCAAGAACAACACTGTCACTACAAATGAACACTTGGTGGCATTTTCTAATTCCTGTCACAACATAGGAGCCAATGAAAATGATACTTGTATGCACTTGTTTGTGAATTCCCTTGAAGGGAAGGCTGCAGCCGATTTATTTGATATCCATCCTAAGATTTTATCTACTTGGGTGTAATTATTCTATTGGTTCAAATCTACCTATGGAAAATCCAAAATCCCAGTCGAGCAATTACGGGAGTACAATAACATCGCTTATAAGGATAGTGATACTATCAAGTTCTTCAACTTGAGTTTCACTAAATTATACAACCAAATCCATGAAATCATTCAAAATCATAACCAAGCCACTTTAATGCATAATTATAATGCATTACCTTCCCCCTATCATCATAGGATTGAGGAAAAATCCATTGATAACCTTGGTTCCGCTCTACACACTTGTTTAGAGTATGAAAAACAGTTTGAAAGAACAGGTCTTCCTAAGGAAGACTTAGTTAAGTAGACAGACATGTCTGCCCTCTTACAACTTGTACAAGACATGAATAATTGAATGATAGGGTATGAACGGAAAGAAAATGTCCCCTCTCTTATCCCTGGAGCTTCATCGTCTTATGCACCCCCCTTTAGAAGTCCAAATGAAAATAATTTTTAGCCTAAAGCTTTCATATCTCATAGTTGGTGTAACTTTTGCAAGGAACACCATGAGGAAAGTACATGTGAGGTAAGGAAGAATGACAAAGATAAAATATTTGGTAAGGGACCTGAAACTACTATTGATGTCCTAGACTTTGCAGAGCCAAAGGATGTTATTATCATAAATACTAAGAATAAATCCTACACTCCCAAAAGAAAATATGATCCTCCCTGAACTTCTTCGATCCCAAGATCATCTTCACCATATGCTATTGTTTAGTTTCCTAAGGCTCCTGAGAGTCAATGAACTAACTCCCCTATCCTCTCTTCCAAATATAAAATTCTAAATCAGTTGGCCAACATCAATGCAGATGAAACCCTCCTAAACATGGTTGTCATCCCTGAACAACAAGAGCATATAAAACATTTCATGGAAGGAAAATATTCCTTTGTAGACAACCTCTCTGAAGAGGTAGATGAAGAGGATTCATATGTAACTAAAGTAGGTGTACATAACTTTAGATGCCCTGTGTTATCACTATTAAATGTTTTTGTCTAAAATCAAGATTTCAAGACTTAACAAGATGCTAAATTGGTTTGGAGGCTTGACAAACTAGAGGATGGGGATAATTATGGAAATAAAATGCTAAACTGGAAGGAGCACTAAGAGGATGGGACCCGATACATCGTATATCGTGAGAACTCGAGATCGACAGTCGAGGATTATTTCAGGCAGAGGAGTTGCATGGAGGATAATTCTCGAAAGTGGGACAAAAACTAAACCATGGTTTTGGGTCGCGACCATGTGGTGGCGCCGAGTGCATTTCAGAGCAAGAAGTGGGTTGCCCCAAACCACTTCCTCATGCCCCCAAAATTGGAAAATTATATAAAGAGAATTTGTTATTTATTTAATTATTTTTCAAAATAATGGAACATTTGAAAGTTGGCGTGACCACCCTCATTCAACTGCAGCTCAACAGTGTGCCAAGTTCATTCCATTTCCATTAATTTCCAGGTATTTTTCATCACCGCCATGGAACTTATCATAACTTCAGTAACAAAGCAATACCCTGTATCAAATGAAGAAGCCCTAATTGACCGAGATTCAGACATTTTCGACACTGAAATCACTATTTCACCCATCTCTATGTCCAAAAGAAATATTTCCTATAATGCAAGAAAACATATACCATTCCTTGAAGCAGTCTAAGACTCCATAGTCATGTATGTTGTTGAAGTCACTTTCCATTTTCCCGAATTCATAAGTTGGTGCGCAGAGCAGTATTCACAGGAAGAAAAATTCGTCGTGAATAAAAAAGGTTTTGAGGTCATGTGTAGGGTAGAGAGTATGTCAATTTGAGATTCCCTCAGTATACCAAAGTCTTTCTCCACAATGTCTGAACCATTCAATAGAGAAAAGATAATTAGGTTATACAGATAATGTCCATCAGAAGTCAGAGATCTGTTTTTACAGACAATTTTCAAACCAGAACATTTTTTTAGAGAGTCTATCTTTTCTCATGAAAGTGAATATAATGGTTATTGAAGTCCAATGGGTTTGTTCCCTTTTGAGTTAGGTTTTAGGTCTGGATAATGACAAATATGTAGTCGAATTCATGCTCAATTTCCTGTTGACCTTTTTTATGTCAGAGTTTGTTCTATCAGTCCGTATAAGTTTTGATCAATTCATAGCTGATAATATCCATAAGTAGCTGGTAAATTTTAGTTCTCTAAGGAATTTCAGATACTACAACTATCTGTTGAAGATTTTCATCGAGACCAATAAGAGATAATTTCCTGAAGCAACATTCATATCAACTGAATGTAAGAGGATTACATTTCTCATTTTCATCAACAAAGTCATGTCAAGGGTTTATAGTTTAATATTCAACACCAACTTACCTAGATTTTTGGATGACATGAGGAGCTATCTATAACCAAATCCATAAAACAGAGTGGGAGACTGGGTACTATTCATGCATTCAACAATGATTTGGGTTTATGTTTATCATGAATCCCCCTATCTATTTCCTATTTTTATGACCCCCAAAGTCTTTTCCCTTGAATTCATCAGGAAGATAATTATATCTGTGACAGAGCATTTCTTGAAATTGCACAAAGCTTCCAACCTCAAATTCCCTTTTATCATTGGCCCCTTCATTGTCAAATCCAAATCTTGTTTATTTTAGATTCAAGCAAATCTCAACGAGTTTGGTTTTTCATAGGAAAGGAAAGGATAGACAAGATGGAAATAAGATTAAGGGGAAAGGGACCGTTGCAGGGATCCAAACACATCATATGGGATTCTATAGTTGCTGAAGCTACCAATCTCAGAGTGTATTTGAATTTCATCAATGATAAGGACAACATGGCCATCATAGCCAGAAGTAGGTGCATTGTTGTAAATGACACTTTAGCAAAGAAACCATTAGAGTGGGCCCAAAATTCCATAAACCTTCTCAACTCCATCCCTACTGTAGAACTTCAGACCATTGGAGTTAAATATATAACTACATTGATCATATGGGCCATGAGGGTTATTGCTAAACATATCCTGTTGAAATCAGTCCAAACCAAGGCCATATAGATGGAGCAAAGTGTGCAAGAATTCAAGCATCTGTTTGAATAATTGTTTATCAAAGTACTCCCACCATTTTGGGATGGCAAAGTAAAATTATATGATCAGGAAGAATACAACGCTCGCCTCACTCAGTGCAGAATGGACCACTCCAAGTTTGAAGCCCTGGAGGAAAACCTGAAAGGAGCAACCCTAGTTGAACATTTGATTACAGATTTTGAGATTCTAAATCAGTTCAAAGAAGTGAAATTTGGACTACTAGTCATGACATATGCCTCTTTCATTGACTTGGAGATCCCTATCAAAGAAATGATGGATTATGATATCCCTTCGAACTTGCAATGGAAGGATATAGTACGGCTGGGTAAGACAAAGTGTAGTTTTCTAGGAGCCAGTAAATGTTGTCCATGTCTCACTGAAGATGGCAGACCAGACATAAGACCAAAACATAACAAGTGGAAAAGAAAGGAGCTGAAGCGTCAGAGGATTTAAAATTTGGATCATGAAACATTTTTTTTTGTTAATCATTGTAATCGGTTCCAATACCGAAACTGTCATTTTTAATTATTGTAATCAATTTCAGAAACTGAAACGTTTCATTTCAAGCATTGTAATAAGTTTCAAATTTAAGGAACTCAAACTTGTATAAATATTAGGAGTTCCAAATGTATTAGTGTTTGCAGAAGTGCAAGGGCGCAATTTAGCTGTTTAAACTTGAATGCAATTTTTTGAACTTGAATAGAATACATATGTAGAAGTCTTTGAAGTCTCCATGAAAATATTCTAATGGTGGTGATATGAGTTTTGTATTATCTCTTTGTATGGATTTCCTGTATTTTTTATTCCATTTACACCGTCTTCTATTTAAATTTGATAGTTTAAAGGCCCATAATTCATCTTATGATGCTCTTGTCTTAAGCAATTTAAACTATGTTAAGTTTCTTCCTAACTAATTCAGATTTCATTTCATTAATTCCATGATGCAGTTACTTGTTTTCCCCTTTCTTCTTACACTCTACAAATTACAATTTATAACTCAGATTCATCGCCTCATTTAGCCTTTATCCTCTGGAAAATTCCACAGACTAGTTAATGTTTCTATTCGTTTTCAAAAATTCGACTCCATAGCCCTAAGTGTCCCTCCCCTTCCTTGCCAAAAAATTTATAAAACCCCCCAAACAAATAAAACCTAGCCATTGATTGTCAAAGAAACACCAAGTGAAATAAGAGATCCCTCTCTAAGATGAGCAGGCTAGTACCCAACTCTAAATTTGGTTTGTAGGTTACCTCTGTTGTTTGTTTTATCAGACGAACAAATTTATAGAGTTCTAACATTCTAGTGCCGTTGGAGGGAATCAAAAGTGAAATCTTCCCTAGGAAAAGAATGACTTAAAGCTTCAGATTTGATTCCTGAGGGTGACAGTGAATCAAACACCTTATTGGATGAGACTAAATTTACCCTAGAGACTCCATTATTAAGAGATCAGTAGCATAAGGCAGTTTGAGCTAGAAATCCTGGCTCCCAAGAGAATTCATACTTGGATAAACCCAGACCTAGAAGCAATGATCCCTGTGTCTGATCCTGAGAAGATTGTAGACAAAATGAGTGAAAATAAGCCCAGTTTTATGTCTATACATATATCTATCCTTCCCAAATATGGAGTGACAAACATTGAAGACCTTGATTTTGATGTGAAATTTGAGCAAACTCTGTTTAGAACTAAATCTGAGTCTTTTTTGAATGAGATCATCTTTGATAATAATAGGTTCCAAGATTCAATTTTAGCTACTTCTACTAAACCTCTTGTGATTCCTAACCAACAACCACTTCAAGTTCTTACTGAAGCCATGGAAGCTAGGTTTTCCCCTCTTTCCTTACTTGCTCAATTACATGACTTTCCCTGGGAATATAATCAGAGGATTAAGTTGTATGATGTTGAAGGAAATGTGTCAGCCCAAAAACAATTAGACTGGTTCACCAATTTTATAGACCTAGAAGATGTATATTTTAAAGATGCGGAAATGAGGTTGTTTGCACAAAGTCTTGAGGAGAAATCAGAAAGTAGTTCAAAGGTCTCCCACCAGCAAGTATCCAAAATGTTGAAGCCTTTGAAATGATTTTTCTTGCAAAATGGGTGACAAGAAAAACCCCCTTCAGTTTCTAACCTAGTATAACAACTTGATAAGGTCACCTGATGAAATGGTCCAAGATTTTTTAGCTAGGTTTATCAAATTTTACAACTCAATTCCTACTGAAGTAAAACCTCCTCCTAGGGCCACTCAACTTAGATATGTTGATTCCTTTGAAATTGATTTTTATTTTTTGTTAAGGGAAAGAAGATCCACTTCACTAGATGATATTATGAGTGATGCAATACAAGTTAAATTAAATATAATGGCTTTAGGAAAGATCAAATATAATTCTAACAGAGACATGAACAAGGTTCAAGATAAGGCACAACCTTCAACCTCATAATCATCAGAAGAGAGGTTTGAAATGACGATGAATAACATGGATAAACTCATGGAGAGGATGTCTTTAGATAACAAGACTAACACTGGAGAACATGTTGATGTTCCACTAAGAAGCGAAAGGAGACTAGCAGTTCCACAAATTAGACAAAGAGATCAGAGGAACTAGGGCGATCAACAAATACGACCTCCTTTTCAAAATAATTATGTAAATGAAAAATTTGATGGAAATTTTGAATACAACATGCATTGTTGTGATGCTAATGAAACATAGGTACTTTTGACTAAAGAAGAACATGACCAGTTCATGGATGAAAATGAAATATTCATACAGGAGGATTACCAGACAGGGCTGCAGAATGCCATCATGCAATTCCAGAAACAATATAATCTATGAAACCAAAAGGTTCTTGTAAATACTTCAAAGGGAAATCCTACCAAATAAGCTCAAAATAGTATACCTTCTTCAAGTCAGCCTAAAAAGGACTCTGTTGCAAAATATTTTGTGGAGAAAGGAAAACAGAAGGAAGAACCTCAAAATAAAGTACCTAAAATAAGAAAGGAGATAGTCATCAAAGAGGTAGAGAAAACTTCATCTTCCTTTAATTTTTAAAGTGATATGGCCAAAATTAAAATCTTTGTACCATTCAATGAGTTGGTAAATAATAGTGAATATAGAAATCAGATCTTCAAGATGTTCAAGATGGAAGAAAATTATGATACTTTGAACATACAAGATGATCATCCTGCCATCTTGTTTGGCCCACGGGTAGAGGAGAGAAATGATGTTGATGAGGTCCCCCCTTTCTATGTTAGTCTGAAGATTCATGATATGACTCTGCACAATGTTATGTTGGATTCAAGAGCATCCCATAATTTGATGCCCAAAGTGGTCATGGACCAATTGGGTTTGGACATTACAAGGCCTTACAAAGACCTTTTCTCCTTTTATTCAA
>SNQJ01S0016854.1:210025-229443 GCA_010110895.2 Picea sitchensis | reverse complement strand
CATTGAAGACCTTGATTTTGATGTGAAATTTGAGCAAACTCTGTTTAGAACTAAATCTGAGTCTTTTTTGAATGAGATCATCTTTGATAATAATAGGTTCCAAGATTCAATTTTAGCTACTTCTACTAAACCTCTTGTGATTCCTAACCAACAACCACTTCAAGTTCTTACTGAAGCCATGGAAGCTAGGTTTTCCCCTCTTTCCTTACTTGCTCAATTACATGACTTTCCCTGGGAATATAATCAGAGGATTAAGTTGTATGATGTTGAAGGAAATGTGTCAGCCCAAAAACAATTAGACTGGTTCACCAATTTTATAGACCTAGAAGATGTATATTTTAAAGATGCGGAAATGAGGTTGTTTGCACAAAGTCTTGAGGAGAAATCAGAAAGTAGTTCAAAGGTCTCCCACCAGCAAGTATCCAAAATGTTGAAGCCTTTGAAATGATTTTTCTTGCAAAATGGGTGACAAGAAAAACCCCCTTCAGTTTCTAACCTAGTATAACAACTTGATAAGGTCACCTGATGAAATGGTCCAAGATTTTTTAGCTAGGTTTATCAAATTTTACAACTCAATTCCTACTGAAGTAAAACCTCCTCCTAGGGCCACTCAACTTAGATATGTTGATTCCTTTGAAATTGATTTTTATTTTTTGTTAAGGGAAAGAAGATCCACTTCACTAGATGATATTATGAGTGATGCAATACAAGTTAAATTAAATATAATGGCTTTAGGAAAGATCAAATATAATTCTAACAGAGACATGAACAAGGTTCAAGATAAGGCACAACCTTCAACCTCATAATCATCAGAAGAGAGGTTTGAAATGACGATGAATAACATGGATAAACTCATGGAGAGGATGTCTTTAGATAACAAGACTAACACTGGAGAACATGTTGATGTTCCACTAAGAAGCGAAAGGAGACTAGCAGTTCCACAAATTAGACAAAGAGATCAGAGGAACTAGGGCGATCAACAAATACGACCTCCTTTTCAAAATAATTATGTAAATGAAAAATTTGATGGAAATTTTGAATACAACATGCATTGTTGTGATGCTAATGAAACATAGGTACTTTTGACTAAAGAAGAACATGACCAGTTCATGGATGAAAATGAAATATTCATACAGGAGGATTACCAGACAGGGCTGCAGAATGCCATCATGCAATTCCAGAAACAATATAATCTATGAAACCAAAAGGTTCTTGTAAATACTTCAAAGGGAAATCCTACCAAATAAGCTCAAAATAGTATACCTTCTTCAAGTCAGCCTAAAAAGGACTCTGTTGCAAAATATTTTGTGGAGAAAGGAAAACAGAAGGAAGAACCTCAAAATAAAGTACCTAAAATAAGAAAGGAGATAGTCATCAAAGAGGTAGAGAAAACTTCATCTTCCTTTAATTTTTAAAGTGATATGGCCAAAATTAAAATCTTTGTACCATTCAATGAGTTGGTAAATAATAGTGAATATAGAAATCAGATCTTCAAGATGTTCAAGATGGAAGAAAATTATGATACTTTGAACATACAAGATGATCATCCTGCCATCTTGTTTGGCCCACGGGTAGAGGAGAGAAATGATGTTGATGAGGTCCCCCCTTTCTATGTTAGTCTGAAGATTCATGATATGACTCTGCACAATGTTATGTTGGATTCAAGAGCATCCCATAATTTGATGCCCAAAGTGGTCATGGACCAATTGGGTTTGGACATTACAAGGCCTTACAAAGACCTTTTCTCCTTTTATTCAACGAAGGTGAAGTGCCTGGGCCTAATCAAATATCTGGTGGTTTCTTTGTCTCAAATTTCAGCAAAAAACATGGTAATGGATGTGGTGATTGCTGACATTCCTCCTAAATTTGGCATGCTAGTATCTAGGTCATGGACTGCAAATTTGAAAGGGAATTTGCAAATGGATATGCCATATGCCACTATCCTTGTGTTTGGTCAATATAGGAGGTTGTACAGGGAAGTATTGCTCAAATATATGTTCAATAACAAATCCCAGCCAAACAACCACCCTATTTATTCTGTGGAAACTAATATTGGCTCCTCTATTTTCTTTAATGATTTGATTTTTAAAGAGGAAGTGCCAGAGATTGATATGAATTCCAAAGACCAATCTAACCAGGAAAACGAGGATATTTCAGAACAACAAAGTAATGCATAAGATCATATGTGGAATATGAGCTTTGATGGAGCTATCAGTAGAGAAGGAGTAGGGGCTGGTGTGTGGACTAACCTCCCCATATTAACCACAAAATTGTGTTCTTATAAACTTGCTTTTGATTCCACAAACAACATGGTTGAATACGAGGCATTAGTATTGGGATTGAAAACTTTGAAAGAAATGGGTGCTAAGATAATAGTTGTACATGGATATTCTGAGATGATTATCAATCAGATAAAGGGTATATATGAAGCAAAGCATCCTAGGATGAGAGCCTATAGAAATATAGTGCTTGGTCTTCTTCAACAGTTTCCAGAGTATAATATTTCAGTGATTCCAAGAGGGAAGAATCATATTGTTGATGTCCCTAGCTACTTCAACCTTAGTATTCAAGATTCCAATTTTCCCTAACAAGAGATATGAGATTGAGGTCAAGCACATGCCAACAGTACCAGATACCATTAAGTACTGGAAGGTTTTTGAAGATGAAAAACATATAGAAAGTTTCCTTAAGATGGAAGATGAATTTGAAAACTTGAATATAGATGAGGAATATGTTTTTGATGAAGAAGATTCAGTTGTGTTCGCCAATGATGACTGCTTCAAAAATTAGATTGATGGAAAGGATATAATGCAGCTAAAAAATAACACCATTTCCAAAATCTTGGTACCATTAGAACAACTCTTTGACAACAATGATGTGGCCAAGAGTCCTAAAATTACTACAAATGATGGGGATGTTGAAGATTGAAACATTGGGACTTAGGAAGATCCCAAAATCATCAAGATGTCCAAGACACTTATCCCAGAGGTCAAGAAAAGGTATATCAGTTTAATGGAAGAATTTCCTAATGTTTTTGCCTGGAGTTATGAAGATCTAAAGATTTATGATACTAAAATTATTCAGCATGTGATTCCACTCAAGGAGGATGATAAACCTTTCAAACATAAATTAAGAATAATTAATCCTCTGTTGCTGCCCTTAATTGAAAAAGAGATAAATAATTTGTTTGAAGCCAAGATCATAGTGGCCCTGAGATTTTCCAAATGGGTAGAAAATCTGGTACCTATTAGAAACAAAAGTGGAGAAATCATATTATGTGTAGACTTTAGAAATCTGAACAGGGTGTCCCTTAAGGAAAATTACCCATTACCTAAGATGGATCAAATACTGCATAAAGTGGTTGGTTCTCAGAAAATATCAATGTTGGATGGTTTCTTTGGGTATAATCAAATCATGGTACACCCCGATGAGCAGCAAAATACAACCTTCACAACACCATGGGGCACCTTCATGTATGCCAAAATGCCTTTCTGACTCATGAATGCAGGAGAAAATTTCCAAAGGGCTATGGATATCTCCTTTGCTAATGAGAAATATAAATTTATTATTATTTACTTATATGATATCACTATATATTCAGGTTCTGATGAAGAACATATCAAGCATCTAAGGATAAATTTTGAGAAATGTAGGAAGTTTAGCATTTCATTGAACCCAGAGAAGTCTAATTTTGGTATGGAGGAGGGAAATTTTCTTGGTCACATTATTTTAAAAGAGGGAATAAAGATAGAGCCCAACAGAGTTGAGGGGATCTTGAAAATTGGCACACCTAGAAGTAAAAAATAAGTACAATCTTTCCTAGGGAAAGTGAATTTTTTGAAAAGGTTCATCCCTAACCTATCTGAAATCATAAATCATATCACTAACATGCTCAGAAAAGGAAGTGAGATAAAGTGGAATCCTGAATCCAGGAAATCCTTTGAATATGTTAAAGTGGCATTGACCAAAGTCCTAGTACTGGCTAGTCCAAATTTTGAAAAAGACTTCATATTGTTTTATTTTTCCTCAAAACACACCATTGCTGGTGTTTTATTACAAAAAGATGAACAGAACTTTGAAAATCCTATATCCTACTACAACAAGACATTGATAGATTCTCCAGTGAAATATGATATCATGGAAAAGTAGGCATATGCACTAGTCAAGGCCATAAAGGAGTTTAGAATTTTTATCTTGCATTCCCACACTATTTCTTATGTACCCAACAGTTATGTGAAGGAAATATTAACTCAACTAGATCCTGAAGGTAAAAGGGGCAAGTGGATAGTTGTGTTGTTGGAATATGACCTTGAGATAAAACCTACAAATAAGATCAAGGGGCAAGGAATTGCGAAGTTGATGGCCCAGTCAAATTGTGAACTCTTGGGGATTAATTTCATTGTTGATTTGTCTACATATTTAAGAGAAGAAGAGGTCCCTTAGGTATCTAAAGAATTCCTTGACTCTCCATGGTATGCTGATATTATTTATGTATTGATAATTTTGCAGGATTCTCCTGAAATGAGAAAAACTAAGGCTAGGTTTTTGAAGCTAAAAGCAACAAAGTTCTATATTTTAAATCAATCTCTGTATTGGAAGGACCTGGGAGGAATCTTGTTAACTTGTTTGTTGGAGGAAGAAGTGGAAAATACCATCAAGGAGTTTCATAAAGGTGATTTTGGAGGATAGCATTATTGGAAAACTACTATGCACAAGATTTTAAGGGCAGGGTTCTATTGGCCTAGAATTTTTTCTGATGTTTACAAAGAATTTTGAATCTTTCATGAATGCCAAATTTTTTATGGGAAGAGAAAATTGCAGCCTTTTCCCTTGAAGCCCATATCTGTTGAAGAACCTTTCAGACAATGGGGCCTTGATTTCATAGGATAAATTCATCCACAATCTGCAGCTCAACACATGTGGATATTGACAGACACAAATTATTTCACCAAGTGGATTGAAGCATTTCCTACCAGGAAATCCACAGATACTATTATCATTTAGTTTTTGGAAAACAACATTTTATCCAGGATTGGTTGTCCAATCAAAATCATTACAGATAATGCAGTAGCATTCAAGTCCAAAAAGATGGAAAATTTTTGCAGTGATTACAATATAACTCTTGGCCATTCCACATAATATTATCCTCAAGGAAATGGGTTAGCCGAGTCATACAATAAAAGCTTGACCAGGATTATCAAAAAACTATTGCAAGATAACAAAAAGGCTTGGCACAAGAAGCTTATCCATGCACTATGGGCTGACGGGATTACTACTAAAAGGTCTATTGCTACTTCACCTTTCCAGATTGTGTATGGCACAGAGGAAATTTTTCCTACTTCATTCGGATTATCAATGATGAGGTTGCTACAGGTGAAATATGTTGAACCAGATGCCACTCAAAGGAGGACAAATGAACTGATCAATGTCCAAAAAACAAGAGAGAAATCCTTCAAGAATTCTCAAATGAACCAAGACAAAATTAAAAAATATTTTGACATGAATACTAAGAAATATGATTTCAAAGTAGGGGATTTGGTGTTGATATGGGATGCGAGGAATGAAGACAAAGGAAAACATGGGAAATTTGACCATCTGTGGTTGGGACCTTTTAAAATTGTGGCATACCATGGAAATAATGCCTATTTTCTATAGGAATGTAATGGATATCTCATTGGAGGAATACATGTGAATGGAAGATTTCTCAAGAATTACCTCACTTAAATGATTTTTCACCAATTTCATTCATCTTATATAACCATTTCCTTTTCAGTTGAAGAAATCGAAATCAATTCAACAAAAATTGAAGCCCGTAGTGAAGGCCCTAAGTTATGTTGAATATAAAATGAGTTTTGTGAACAAGAGGTTGATGTATTTAGTTGCAAGAGTAAAATAAATCCCAATAGGTAGGCACTTGGTGTATCGTTCTTTGCTACCTCACTGGGAGGATAACATCCCCAGTTGGAGCCGATCTTATCTCCATTAATTTTTTTGTGTGAAATCAAGATTTTAGGACTTAGCGAGACACTAAATTGATTTGGAGGCTTAAAAAATTAGAGGATAGGGATAAATCTGGAAAGAAAAGGATAAAATGAAAGGAGCACTAAGCGGATGGGACCCGATACGTCGCATATCGCGAGCACTCCAAATCAACGGTCGAGGATTATTTCGGGTGGAGGAGTTGCGCAGAGGATAATTCCTGAAAGCGGGCCGAAAAATAAACCATGTTTTTGGGTTGGGACCACATGGTGCCACTGGGTGCATTTTGGGGCGAGAAGTGGGTTTCCCCAAACCACTTCTTTGTGCCCTTGAAATTGGAAAAATAATTAAAGGGAATTTATTGTTTATTTTATTATTTTTCAAAATACTGGAACGTTTGAAAGTTGGCGTGACCACCCTCATTCAAATGCATCTCAATAGTGCACAAAGTTCACTCCTTTTCTGCTAATTTCCAAGTATTTTTCATCATCTCCATGGACCCTATCATAACTTCAATAATGGAGCAAGACCCTGTATCAAATAAAGAATCCCTAATTGACCGATATTCAGATGTTTTCGACACCGAAATCACTATTTCTCCCATCTCTGTGTCCAGAAGCAATCTGTCTGATAATGTAGGAAAGCATATAACATTCGTTGAATAATTCCAGGCCTTCATAGTCCCATATGTTGTCAAAGTCACTTTCCCTTTTCACAAATTCATAAGTTGGTGCGCAGCGCAGTATTCAGAGGAAGAAAAAGTCATCATGAATAAAAAAGGTTCTGAGGTCATGTGTAGGGTAGAGAGTATGTCAATTCAAGATGCCCTCAATATACTGGAGTCTTTCTCCACAGTGTCTGAACCCTTCAATGAAGAAAATCTAATTAGGTTATAAAGAGAGTGTTGATCAGAAGTCAGAGATCTATTTTTACAAACAATTGTCAAACCAAAAAAAAATTCAGAGAGTCTATCTTTGCCCATGAATGTGAGTATATTGGTTATTGAAGTCGAATGTGTTTGTTCCCTTTTGAGTTGGGTTTTACGTCTAGATAATGAAAAATATGTAGTCGAAGTCATGCTTAGTTTCCTATTGACCTTTTTTATGTCAGAGTTTGTTTTGTCAGTTCGTATAAATTTTGATCAATTCATAGTTGATAATATCCATAAGCAACTGGTAAATTTTAGTTCTCTAAGGCATTTAAGATACTACATATATCTGTTGAATATTTTCATAGAGACCAATAAGAGATAATTTCATGAAGAAACATTCATATCAACTGAATGTAAGAGGATTGCATTGCTCATTTTCATCAACAAAGTCATGTCCAGGGTTTACAGTTTAATATTCAACACTAGCTTACCTAGAGTTCTGGATGACATGAGGAACTATCTACAACCAAATCCATAAAACAGAGTGGGATACTGGGTACTATCCATGCATTCAACAATGATCTGGTTTTATGGTTTTCATGAATCCCCCTATCTGTTGCCTATTTTTTTGACCCCCAGAGTCTTTCCCCTTGAATTCATCAATAAAAGAATTATATATGAGACAAAGCATTTATTGAAATTGCACAAAGCTTCCAACCTCAAATTCCATTTTATCATTGGCCCTTTCATTATCAAATACATATCTTGTTTATCTCAGATTCAAGCAAAGATCAAAGAGTTTGGTTTTGCACAGCTACAGGGGAGAAGATATGACCCACACCAAATCATATCCAAGATAAGATTTATGAACAAACAAGCCCTTTATGAGAATGAACATGTTGAGGGTTTTGATAAACTGACAAACATTGAAGTCTGTGCTAATATGGAAGCAGTCTTGCAACCAACTCAAATGAAGCAAGTGGAGGAAACCTTGAAATAAAGTCAAACACATCAATCTCCTTAGAAACTGATATTCAAATTCCCCAAGGTAAGTGTTTACAGCAAGAGAAGAAGTTCAGAGGCCATGGGAACCAATGATCAATATAATACTCCTAAGAATATGAAGATTACATAGTCTCCACAAATTGTAAATTTGGAGGAAGAGCCCAGAGAACAAGTAAATTGTAAGGTAGCTAGAGAGGTAGTGGGGGGGGCCAGAGGGCCCATAGTGATAATAGTGGAGGTCATTCAATGTAAGGTGGAATAGGTCCACTATATTATTAAATAAGGCCCACTATGGTAGTTAGATAGAATAAATGTAAGAGGACTTCTTAGAAGGTTCTACTTCTTAGAAGGTTCTACTTGGAGGAAGAGCCCAGAGAACAAGTAAATCTTGAGATGGTGGAGAGTGGTACAAGCACTGTTGAAGTTGAAAAGGAAAGAAAACTCCAAAGTGAAGGAAGCTCCAAAACTTTTAGCAGCAGAAAATACACCTTTGACAAGACATCTGAAGCAGTGTACCAATCTAAAGAAGATTTGGCAAAATAGTATGTTGAGAAGGGAAATATTGCTTTGAGTGATATGAGGGATTTATTCCCTGAGGTAGAAAATATTTCCCAGCATAATCTTCTTTGTTTAGAGTAAGATATATTGAGAAGAGGACATTTAATATAGTAGTTGCAGATGAATACAAAGTGGCTGAGATCAAGATAAGGTATGATAACATCATTGCTCCAGACAAGGTTAAATTCCATAAACATACCAATGACATGTTATATTCAGATTACTTAAGTTTAAGCTTGAAGAACTCAAAACAGTCATCCCATACGATGAAATTGGAAGAACAGTTAAGTCGGGAAAAGGTATATAGAAGAGCTTGGAAGACTCAAGTCAAAATATTGGAATCTTAAGGTCCCCAAGGGGTGAAAACCTCAATGTCTGAAAAGAAAAATTAATTCAAATCTTGAAGAAGAAACTGAAAATGTCTACCACAGAGCATCCACCTGTGGACATTTCTTGAATATTCCAGTAGGGAATCAAAGAGCTACTCCAGCTCAGAGATTGAGAAGATCCAGAGACCGAGAGGTCAACAGACCCTGCTGAGGTAGGGGCACTGCATCAACAAAAAACATAACTAGTTGTTCTAGAACAAGAGAAGGAATCATTTTGTTAAGAGGCATTGGATTACAAAGATAAAGTGTTGCAGATAGAGCAATAAAAAGTGAAATGGTCACAAGAGAAAATGAAGTTGTTGAACAGGGCTGTAGTTGTACCTTCTACTACAGAAGTTGGGCCAAAAACTGAAGGGCTTGTCCAGGCTATGTCACAAGTTAGCCTCCAATTAGGAAAAATAAAAGGGATAAAAGGGAACATAGAGAAGTTGAAGCAAGAAATGCAAGCAAAGTATGAAAGAGTAGCCCAATTTCCAAAGGATAATCAAGCCTTACAAGAAAGGATATAAAAGATGAAAATAAGATTAAGGGGCAAAGGAATCTTGTAGGGAGCCAAACACATCATCTGGGATTCTATAGCTGTTGAAGCTGCCAAGTTCAGAGTGTATGTGAATTTCATCAATGATAAGGATATCATGGCCATCATAGCCAGAAGCAGGTGCACTGTTGTAAATGAGACTTTAGAAAATAAACCATCAGAGTGGGCCCGAAACTCCATAAACCTTCTCAACTCCATCCCTACTGTAGAACTTTAGACCATTGGAGTTAAATATAGAACTACACTAATCATATGGGCGAGGAGGGTTATTGCTAAACATAATATGTTGAAATCAGTCCAAACCAAGTCCATACAAATGGAGCAAAGTGTGCAAGAATTCAAGGATTTGTTTGAAGAATTGTTTATTAAAGACCTCCCACCATTTTTGGATGGAAAAGGAAAATTATATGATCATGAAGAATACAATGCTCGCCTCAATCGGTGCAAAATGTACCACTCCAAGTTTGAATCCCTAGAGGAAAACCTGAAAGGAGCAACCCTAGTTGAACATCTGATTATAGAATTTGAGATTCTGAATCAGTTCAAAGAAGTGAAATTTGGACTACCAGTCATGACATATGCCTCTTGCATTGAATTGGAGATCCTGCTCAAATAAATGATGGTTTATGATATCCCTTCAGACTTGCAATGGAAGGAGATAATACGACTGGGTAAGACAAAGTGAAGTTTTCCAGGAGCGAGTAAATGATGTCCAGGTGTCACTGAAGATGACAGATTAGGCAGAAGACTAGAACATAACAACTGGAAAAGAAAGGATCTGAAGCATCAAAGGAGTTAAAAGATGGATCATTAAACGTGTTTTTTTGCTAATCATTGTAATCGGTTCCAATAACGAAACTTTCATTTGTAATTATTGTAATCAGTTTCAGAAACTGAAACATTTCATTTCAAGCATTGTAATCAGTTTCAAACTAAAGGAACTCGAAGTTGTATAAATATTAGGAGTTCCAAATGTATTAGTGTTGGAAGAAGTACAAGGGCACGATTTAGCTGTTTAAACTTGAATGTAATTTTTTGAAGCTGAATAGAATACATATGAAAAAGTATTTGAAGTATCCATGAAAAGATTCTAATGGTGGTGATATGAGTTTTGTCTTCTCTCTTTGTATGTATTTCCTGTATTTCTGATTCCATTTACATTGTCTTCTGTTTAAATTGGATAGTTTAAAGGCCCATAATTCATCTTATGATGGTCTTGGCTTAAGCAATTTAAACTGTGCTAAGTTTCTTCCTAACTAATTTAGAATTCATTTCATTAATTCTTTGATGTAGTTACTTTTTTTTCCCTTTATTCTTACACTCTACAAATTACTATTTATAACTTAGATTCATCGCCTCATTTAGCCTTTATCCTCTGGAAAATTCCATCGATCAGTCAATGTTTCTATTCATTTTCAGAAATTTGAATCCATAGCCCTGAGTGTCCCTCCCCTTCCTTGCCAATAGATTTATAAAACCCCCCCAAACAAACAAAACCTATCCATTGATTGTCAAAGAAACACAAAGTGACACGAGAGAGTCCTCTTTGAGCTGACTAGGCTAGTACCCAACTCTAAAGTTGGTTTGTAGGTTACCTCTTTCGTTTTTTTAATCATCCGAACAAATTTACAGAGTGCTAACACCCTGTAAAAAACTCGTCGTTTTATATTTCTATAAATATTATGGATAATATTTCCCATTGTTTCCTCATTGATGATGGTTCGGTCCCAAGTTTAATGTCGAAGATTATTATGGAAGAGCTAGGATTATCTTGTACAAATGAAAATGCCAGGAGCATTCTCTCTTATAATATTTTACAACAAATGACCATCGGTGAAATCAAGGACGTGACTTTAGTTTTGTGCGCGCACCCTGAAATAAGGACAATCCTTATTATTCAGGTGATTGATATCCCAGTAAGTAAATACTCGATCATTTTAGGAAGAGATTGGAAAGCTTTGATTGGTGGATACCTCTCACTCGATGGGACACACTTATATGTTCCTCGAAATGGTAAAAACATCATAGTCCTAAGAGGGGATAATTTCACCTTACATAGAAAGTGTCCCATAGCCTAATGTGAATTATGTCGAGGAATACTTAGGAGTGTATTTTATCTTTGTCGAGGAGGATAACACTACCTTGTAACAAATCGACTTAGATGATGGGATGTGGCATATGCACTTTGATGGTTCATGCTCCAATGAAGGAAACAAAGTTGGTATTATCTTGTACTCTCTTGTGGGTAAAATTCATAACTTTTCCTATAGGTTAGAGTTTGCTTGCACAAACAATGTCACTAAATTTGAAGCATTACTGTTAGGCATTGAAAATGCCTATAATCTGGGTTTTGGTCACCTTACAGTTTTTGGGGATTCTGAACTTGTTATAAACCTTGTACGTAATATATAATCTCCTAGCAACAAGTTAATGAAACGCTACACCCAAATTGTTTGGACACTTATCTTGAATGTACCATCTTTCAACATCACTCATGTTAAAAGGGAATTGAACTCAATCTTTGACCGGTTAGCTATTTTTGTAGCCTCTTATACTCGGAAACTTCTGCCACAAAGAACTAATTGTACCTTTCAATATTTGTATCGTCCACACATCCATGAAAATATAGAGCCATGGAAGGTCTTCCCTAGTGATGAGAGCATATGTTCTTTCATTCAAAATGAACCTTATAATCCTAAGGAAATTATGCAAATGGAAGATAACAAGATTCCTAAAGTCTTGACTCCTCTAGAAAGTTCATTTTCATCGAGTGATGTAGGAAACAAAGAGAAACATTAAGAAGAGGAGTCAAAAAGGAAAGTGGGTGAATCCATTTCCTTGAACATTGGAACACCCGAGTCTCCAAAGAATGTTAAAATAGGTACCCAATGTTTTGTTGAAGAAAAATTGAAGTTCGCTAGACTGCTTGGTGATATTCAAGATGTTTTTGCTTGGTATTATGAGAATCTCCGTGGTTTTGATCCTGCACTTATACAACATGACATTCCTATCAAGGAGGGCATAAAACCAGTTAGGAAAAAAAAAGACCCATTAACCCTGCATTAGAAGAAACTATTTGAAAGGAGTTGGAAAAACACTTGAAGGCTAGGATCATCTTTTCGATTAAGTATTCTGAATGGGTTTCAAATTTGGTTCCCGTTCAAAAAACAACTGGTCAAATCAAATTATGCATAGATTTTTGCGCATTGAATTGGGCTAGTATAGAAGATCACTTTCCTCTCCCTAATATGGAAATGATTTTGCAGCAGAGAAGATTGCAAGGTCACAGATGATGTCCTTACTTGACGGTTTTTCTGGTTACAATCAAATCAAGGTAAAAAGGATAGATAAATATAAAACCACTTTTATTACTCGTTGGGGCATTTTTTCTTATGAACGTATGCCTTTGGTCTTATCTAATGTAGGTGACACTTTTCAAAGAGCTATGCAAATATCTTTTGACGATTTGATCGACGGGATTATTCAGATCTATCTTGATGACTTAACTATGTACTCTAAAAACTGATCAGATCATTTTGGTCATCTTAAAAGAGTTCTCATGCGATGTAGGAAATTTGGAATTTCTATAAATCCTTCTAAGTCTATTTTCGATGTTACCAAGGGAAATCTCCTTGGACACATTGTTTCTAATTCAGGAATAAGCATTGATCCTGAAAGGATTGTTTCTATCCTAAATCTGCCTGCTCCCACTTCCAAGAAAGAGGTTCAAGATTTTATGGGTGTTATTAACTTTGTCCATAGGTTTTTTCCTGATTTTGTTGTAATGGTAAAGCCAATTCATAATCTTATTAAGAATTTTTGTTCCTTTTCTTGGACAAATGATGTCGAAAATTCTTTTGTAGGGATCAAGAAAGCAATTAGTTCCGCAACAATTTTAGCGAAGCCGGATTTTGAGAATTTTTTTATGATATATACTAATGCCACAGGGGAATCAATTTATTATATCCTCATGCAAGGTGATGACCAAGGTAATGAAAAACTAGTGGCTTACATGAGTCAAATCTTGTCTGATGATGAGTTTAAATATTCTTTTATTGAAAAACATGCTTTCGCTCTTGTTAAAGTTGTTGAAAAATTTCTTCATCTTAGTTAAGCACACGTTGGTAAAAGTCCCTTTACCCGTTGTCAAGTTTTTTCTCTCACAAACTTATCTTTTAGTGAAGCTTGCACATTGGCTTGCCAAGATCTAGGAGCACAATTTAACTATCGTAACTTCTAACACCATAAAGGGACGTGACTTGTCCCTTCACTTAGCTCAACATGATGAAATTAGTGAATAAATTGATAAACAAGATAGTTCTCTATCAACACTATTCTACATTGATAATCAAATCCTTCCTATGTCTAAACATTCGTGGTATAAATATTTGGTTTACTATTTGCAAAATCAAATATGTTCAGATAACTTAGAAACTCATCAAATAAGAAGAATTTGTCTCAAATCTTCTAGACACTTCATTATAGGAGACTTCTTGTGTAGAATATTTGTTGGTGGTATGTTGCTTCGATGTGTAAACAATGAGGAAGCACAAAAACTATTGCAAGAAACTCATGTCTCTTCAAATTTTGTTATTCATGTAGGAGGTCATTTTTCTGCTAAAACCATTGCTTTTAAGATTATCAGAAAATGATACTATTGGCCTTCAATCTTTCATGATTATTATATTTTTTTGAGATCTTGTGACAAGTACCAAAACTTTGCTAGGAAAGAATGCCTTTCAACCATGCTGTTACAACCTATCCTCCCAGACTTTCCTTTTTCAAAGTGGGGATTGGAATTTATTGGTCCTATTAATCCTTTGTCTTCAGCAGGAATAGTCTTTATCTTGACAAACAAATATGATTTTACAAAATGGGATGAATTTGTCTCTCTTAAACATTCGACAAATTAGCAGGTGATTTATTTCCTTGAAAATAATATTTTTTCCAGATTTCATCTTCATTTGGAAATTATTACAGACAATGGTCCCGCTTTTATTTCTGCTAAGATGACCCAGTTTTTAGCTAAGTTGGGGGTTAAACATTTTACCTCATCATATTATTACCCCCAAGTAAATGGGTAGGTCGAGTCTACCAATAAGAATATGGTGATAATTATCAAAAGGCTCATCGAAGATAAGCCTCGTCAATGGCACACTCTCCTCACTTACACCCTTTGGGAAGATCGAACTACCACCAAGGTGAGCACTAGTTTCACTCCTTTCCATCTTGTTTATGGTCAAGAAGCCATTCTTCCTACAGATTTTGAACTTTCCTCCTTAAGGTTAATGCTACAGGTCAAAGAATTAAATTCTTATGATGTTTCTCAAAGAATGAATGCACTCTTGGAATTAGAGGAGTAAAGGACGTTTTCCTTGGGTAATATAAAGTGAAGACAAGAGACTGTTAAAACATATTTCAACAAGAGTGTCAAAGATGTGAAATTTAAATTCAATGAGAAGGTACTATTGTGGGATTCATCTCACATTGATAGAGGAAGACATTCAAAGTTTCAAAAATTATGGCTGGGTTCTTTTAAGATCGCTTTTGTCCTGGGTGAAAATTCTTATATTCTAAAGGACTTACAAAAGCGATTGTTTTCCTACAACACTAACAGTTCTCACATAAAAAATTATGTGGAACCAACTTGAAGAGTTTAACGTTGTTTGGATTGTTTCTATATTATATTAATTTTCATTTCTTCTTTCACATTAGTAGTTTTCATTTTCTTCTATTTCATTTTCTGTCATTTCATTTATGTTATGACATTTATTGCTTTTATTCTTTTGACTTCAAATTTTGTCAAAAATAAAGTGTTGGATAATTTTTTCCACAGGGACACTTCTGCAAAGTATTTTTAATCAATAACAATCAATATTACACAACTGTCATGATGTTCCCCTTGAAGGCATCATTGAAATTGTTATCTTCTTTCACTGTTGTTTTATGATATAGTTGGTTTTTCCCACTTTTGCTTTCCTTTTCTTCGTCCATTTCGAAATTCAAAAGAGAAAGTTCATAATTTTTTCTCCTTGAAGTCAAGAAATTTTTTTATTTGAATGATTATGCTTACAGGGATAAACCCCCTCATACTTAACACTTTCCATGAGTTATTCCCAAATTCCCGGTCATTTTTCCATTAAATCCGCTCACTTCCCCATGTTTCATAATCATTCTGATTTATATGTTCTTGATCTAATGTTACTTGGTCTGCGAAACCAGACATTTTGAGTTCTTAATCTATTGGAAACAGATTTCCCTATGGAGTCACCATTTTGTTGACAATTAAAATCGTAACGATGAATTCTGCCCACAAAGTATTGCTAAGGCCCTATTATTTAACTATGTTAATAATATAATACTAGTAGGTGGGACCCCCTTGTAGACTAGAGGCGCAAGGATAGACATATCACACATTTTATTTGTTGTTGTTTTGATGCTACCTACACAGTCCTACATGGTTGACAATGCAGTCTTGGTTTCTTTTCGACATGGTAACAAGTGGATGAAGAATTTTTGTGGAATGCTTTTTGCAATCCAAAACATTTTTATTGGTTATGAGGAACATGTATTTATAGTTTCTATGATTTAACTACGTCACTAATCATTGTGATCGATTACCTAGCCACATATATGCAAGATATATTTTTAGTGATATCATAATCAAAACAAAGAAAGAAAAACCTATGAAAAAAAATTGTAAAGGGAAAGGAGTTATATGTTGAGCTATGATAAAGGATTATATGTAAATGGAAAAGTTAAAACATATTAGTGTTATTCCTAACTACTATGATATTGTTGGTAAGTGGTCTATGAGAATTTTATTAGATTTAATGGGGCGCATATAGCATTGCAATATGTATGCTGGCATAGAATTTTGACAAGGGTTAACATGTAAATGATATTGGGTGGTGCACTTGCAAGGGATATCATCACATATTTCAAATGGTTTGGAATTGAATACATAGTTTAATTGATTGGTGAATGTTGGGTTGTATCGTACTTCGATTTGAATAGGCCAGGTGATGGAAGAAACGTGCATTTACTGTGCGTCACTCCATACTCCCCCTATCGGCTGTCACCCTAGCATTTTTCATTTGTTTCATTTTTCAATCTGTTGGTTGTGAAGCTCCGCATTTCAGGCTCTTGGAAGGAAGAATGCTCGACCAACTCGCCATTTAAGCGTTTTGATACAAGTATGATTTTTTTTCTCCATCCATGAAGTATTCTTTGTTGTATGTACAAATTATGGCTCAGTGATTCTTGGATTCTGTGTGTTCCTGAGAATTTCAACTGTGTATATGTATGTTATATCTCTCTGTGATGACTATGTTGGTTTTAGATTGCAAGAGAAAGAATTGGGTTTTTATTTTAAATTGTGCATTGTCTGGTTACTCGGTCAGTTTAATATCATTATGGGTCTTTGTGGAATGATAAGTGAATGGTGGTATACATGGCTCTTTGTTGAGGATGGAGGGTTTCGTTCTGTGTATTACCATTGTTATTCTATTCCCTCACAGTCATGATTGTAACCTTTACCCAGATGCAGAGGGATTGCCCATAGTTGCTGTGTTTTTTCTTCAAACCTTGAGTCATGGTCATTGGCCCGTTCTTATTGTCTTTTCGCCAATGTAACCCAAGATCCACTCTTAGGTTTCCCTAAAATTAATATATACATGTATGGTTGTGGGTTGATACAAGTTATATATCGACGTTATGTCAAAAGGATGTTTGTGTTATCACTGGTGTTTTTGTCAAGCTGTTCGACTCTTAAGTAATGGGTAGAGATGTTATATATCTGTGTTTCTTTTAATAACTGCCACTATTTAATTAAACTTTGCCTCACCTATTCAAGTGTTAAACGTTTCATGTGCATTGGGTTATTATCTTTCTGCCTTCACTCTCCTCAGTTGTTAAGCATTGGTCTTGTCCAGATCTTGGAGTAATACAAATATTGTGTGGCTCATTGTTGTATCTTTTTCAAAGGGTTTTTTATCTGTGGTTGATAAGTCTCAGAATACCTCTATCTCTCTGTGTTATGGTTAAAAGATGAATGTGCCTTTGATTATCTCCTTGCATTTGATTGTGACAAACTCGTTTGATTTCCAACTACCTTTTCTCCCTTCAGGCACCTTATTGGTTGTCAAATATTGGTGGAATGATTATAGAGGTTTTTTGCCAAGTCTTTGTCTCGTCTTTCTATGATAAAATTGGTTGAACAATTAAAAATGGGAACATGCACTTATATATAGTTGAGAGATGTCTTATTTTCATTATGGTTTCACTGTTATTTTACCGGCATGGTCTTGATTGCATATGGAGACACCTGTGTGGTTCTTGCTAGGTCTGATCAGGGTTATAGCCAATTTTAAAATTGATGCATGTGTGTAATGGGTTATGCTTGCTTCATATATATTATTGGATCATCATACAGATTACCAATGTTTTTAAGAGGAAGTTATATCCACAATGATAAGGCTCGAGTTTTATGTTTTGGTTGATTGTGGTTTCATTGCAAGATCTTGTCGATTGATATGATAAATACTGTGTATAATCAAGCATGCTTTGAAGCTTGTTTGCCTTTTAAAAAGAGACCTGCGTTTTTTTAAAATTGGGCCCGATTGTAAATTGGTAGATAGTGGATGTTGATTATTATCGTGATGCATTATGGTTATCAGGGATAGAGGTCGAGCATATTGTTGTGCATTTTTTTTTAAATTCTTGAAAGGAAGTAAAAGAAATAAAAGATCAACGCTTTGTTAAACAAGACTATTGAAATGGAAAGGTTTTTTTGTTATAAGTTATGATTGCATAGACTGTTATGAATTGAGAAATTTTGGAAAATTTAAATATTGGAACAACAAAAAGTTTGGTAAAAAATTGGTAAATAGTGAATGTTGGTGCTTTATGGATTGAGCTTAATACAAAGTTATGATTATTGATTACTTGATTTATTTTATGAACAATGTCCATTAATTTCCTTGTCATTCTCTCACTTTTTCTCACATTACGAATCCCCTCATATTCCTAGATTCACTTTGCACACCCTGTTCTTAAAATTAAATTAAAATTAAATATAAATTATGTATTACAACAATTAAAGGACGACACAAAGATGGGATACAATTTATATGATTTTATTATTATAACATAGTTGATTGTTTAATAATTTGTTGAGAAGTAATCATGTTCTAATCCCTTTCATTTTATCACTTTTCCACTCAATACAACCCCCTCAGATATCCCAAAGCCCTTATTCACCCCTGCTCATTGACAAATATTAAATGATTTTTATGGATTGGATTGCATCGGTCTGATGTGTTTGTTGAGCCAAATTTTGTTTCATATTTAAAGAGGTGTCATGTATGGTTTGTTTAAGAAACTAGTTGCTAATAAACATTGTATACATGATAATATTCTTCAGCAGAGGAAGCCATGGAAGAAATAATAGGGGCAGAGGGAATTGGAACAGAGGCTCTAGAAGGCCTAGATTCTCGATACATTTTTATTTAGATCCACAAGAGTTAAACCAACTCTTCCAAGATGGATTTTTCAACTGGATTGGAAAAAGGGTAGTCCAACCTAGGCCAGATAAACCTCCCTTCCAACCCCAACATGTACCTGGTATCCCTTTCCCCCCTCATGTCTCATTACAACCTCAAGTCCCTGAAAATGACGGTTGGAAAGAGACTGTTCACCCAGAAGTCTCCCAACATCATGGCTGGCCCAATTTGTCTCTACCTGATCCTCCTCCACTGGTTAACGCAATTGTCCAAATTTCCCCTGCACACTCACCTATATAGTCTTCCCATGTGTAATGTCCCCACTTTGGGACATTATTCCAGTGTAGAGATTTATGATGACTAGAGTGGCCAGATGGATGTTATAACGAGTACAGGGGTATTTGAGAGGCATTGTGGGGTCCATCTTGTATCGACGATCATATTCCATCATTATGAGCCATTCCGCACAGGTTGGCTTTGGTTTTGTTGCATTCTGATGATTTCCATGATTTTGACTATTTTGAGCTATAAGTCAATGGAATTCACTGAAGAGGTCATTTTGGGCACATTACTTG
>SNQJ01S0016854.1:191956-210015 GCA_010110895.2 Picea sitchensis | reverse complement strand
GGTCATTTTGGGCACATTACTTGGAGGAACCTCTCAGTGTAATAGCTCATTGGAATTGGGAGGAGAAACACTACAGGATGGGATGGCTAGAAGTGACTTTCAGTGGCTAGGGAAGACATAAGGAGAGATAAGGATCTTTTTAGAGGTAAAAAGGTTAATTAATTAATTAAAGTGATTTAATTAATTAATTAAATATTAATGAAATGAGAGTCACTTTGGAGGGACAAGGTGAGCCAAAATTATAAAGAAAAGGCAAGGGCCTCTTCTCATCATTCATGTATGTTTATCAGTTTGATATCTGGCTTTAGCTAGTGATCCCATCTCTTGGGGGTTTTGAGGGTTTTGACTTAACAAACCCTAGAGGATGATTCGGTGGTGAAAGATTCCACCTAGCTTGTCCCAAGCTTGGTCTCAGAGATGAAATACTCTCCCACACCATTCTAGTCATATCTACATCAGTTCAGGAGGTTCTACACAACCACATGCATAAGAAGAGGAGGAGGGTGCACCATTGTGGGTTTCCAGCAAGGGGGGCACACCATCTTTGGAGAGAGATTCATTGTAGGAGATTGGTAGGGCCGTTGATGATTCTATCACTTGGGTTTTCATTATAGGGCCTTGGATATCATATCTAAGGCTTTCTGAGATAGTTTTATGGCTCATATTATTTCTTGAGCAGTGGGGTGAATTGAAGAGAAGGAGGGCGTTTTTGAGATCTAGATCTAGTCCGTTTGGAGGGGTTACATTTCAGATATGACCCTGAGACTTCACCTAGTGACTTGCAGTGTCTCGATCTATATTTCTAGAGAGTTTCAGAGCATTTGGAGGCCTCCTTCAGTAGGGCCGAATTATCTAGGGCTTCAGTCACCCAGTGGGGCACACCATTCAGTGGGGAGTTTCAGATCTACAAAGATTGAGAGGGATCTTGGAGATTCGGGCACCTGGGTTGTTCTTACCATCACCCGATCTATCAATTGGCATATTTCTTAGGTTGATTGGACACTTTTGGTAGCAGGGCCGAGTTATTGAGGGTTTCAGCCTTCTATTAAAGCGTGGCATTCTTCAGCTGGAGAGTTTGGCATTTAGATCTGCTTGTATTGATCTTCATTTCATATTCAGCCTTTGGAGGCATCTTTTGTATTAGCGGGAGCATTTTGTAGCAGATCTTATCTATTGTCTATCTTCTTGGCCATCTATTGAGCATTCCAGATCGGCATCTTCACTGTAGCAGGTTTCTCTATTTTATGAATAAAGAAGAATTGAGATGTTTTGTCTTGTTTATCTTATTGCATATGGTTGAGGAAAAAGTTTTTAAAAGACACCAAAATAGTGATGATCCTTGCATAATGGCTTGGGATCATTACACCATGCAAGAAAGAGACTCAAAACCGAAGCCCACCACATGCATGATAAATGAAAAGTTGATGTTGCCCCCTCCTCTCCCTCAAGTGATTCAGCCAAATCCATTTCATCCCACATGCACCTGAGAGATGATTTCTCTCATGTTATCAGTGAGATCAAGCCTAAAGGCTCCACACTGCCTAAGGATAATTCAAAATAGTCAAAGGGAGACAACAACAACAAAGGGAAAAATGCCTCCCAAAGTGGCAAATATGGTTTTTGAGAATATTTTATTATTTATTGTTGAGAACAATTGACTGTTGAAGTTTTGGACAACAAACTATTTTTTTATATTTTGGATATTATATTTTATGGATATGGCTTAAAATATCATTGATATTAATTTTCAAATTATGAGAGTGATGATGGGAGCCACAAGGAGGGATGTGTTTGATTGATTGACTAGTTATGTTTATTTTTTGTTAAGAAACTAAAGGGAGTCATAAGGGGTCCCACCTACTAGTTATTATTTATTAAATACCCTTATTATGATTATATTAATTCTTCCTCTAAACTAAAAGTTAGTTGAGTTTTAGTTAACTTAACTAAAGGAGGTAGTTGAACTACTTCAACTAATTTTGATTTCTTAAAGGAAAAAAGAGAAGGAAGAACAAGGGGAGGATAGAAGGAGAAAGCATACTAAGGTCTACTCTTGAGTTTTATTGAGATAGTTCAATTTTCATTCATTCTTTAATTCATCAAAATCCTAATTCTCTTTTATGACAGTAGGGTCCTATTGTAGACAACAAGATTCAAGACTGAATTACATCATTCAGATACTTGTTTTTCAGAGGTGTTGATATATCTTTGATAGTCTATGTAGAATTGTTTGTTTATGAATTAATTTTCATGACTGATAAAGGATATTGTGTAGAGTCGAGTGGGAAGCAATCTGTGGCAAGTTGATCCATCTTTTAAAGTTCAATTTTTTAATTTCTGTCAGAAGTCCTTTTGTATGGTTTTCATCAGGACATCTAAGTTTGACTTTGGTCCAAACTCCCTCAGGGATTTTTGTAAAGAGAACGATTCTTTTAATTTCTTGGAATGAAATAAGTGATTTCTATTATGTCTCATCTGTGTTAATATGTGAGTTGGTATTTTTTCTTTTGTCTCCACATTTACTTTTGTATCTGTTATATTTAGAAAATTATATAAAAATGTTGAATTTTACAACAAAATTTTACTTATAAAAAATCATCCTAAGCCCTTGTAACTAATACTTGTGGATTAGGAAATAATTTTTGAGGCTATAAACATAGGGTGATATTCTCGTCTATCTTGCCTTAGCCAAGCAAGATCTGAAAATGCTTGAGTAATATTATTTCATATCTTTTCCTCAACACCACGCAAGGTGTGTGTAGGTAGAAACCCACTCAACGTCATATTGTTCAAGGGGAACAATTGAGCCACATAAGAAATATTTCAAGGACTACACAATCACCCACGAAAGGGGTTAAGTTGAGAGAAACCTGTTTCAAGGTGTTCTCAGGGTCGAAAATTGGCTAAGTGTTGAAGAAAATTTGTGAGAAGCTTAAATTTTTTGAGGCGGAACAATCTCAAAAGATATAGTGGATGAGAATTCTTTAGTAGGGAGAAGCCCACTGAAAATTTCCCAACCAACGAGCAAGATTCATTCGGATGAATCAAGATCTTTCCAAACCGTGAGATCTGGGGGAGTTGCAAGGAGGATAGTCTTTGAAGTCCTTCAGCACTTCGCGTATTCGAATATTTGGAAGTGTTCAAGGAGTAGGATCATCGAAATCCCGAAGTTGTGAAGTAAATCGAGGCCGCCAGTATCAAGGGGGGTATGTGGCAATAGATCAAAGAGTCTGGGAGATAAAAATTTGGGATATTTTACGTGGAGAAAAGAGTGATTTCTGCCAAAGTCACGAAGGATGAAGAGATATGGACCGTTGGATCTTGGAAGTGCATGTGGCGGAGATATGCATGCTTTGGAAGAGGAGCACTTCAGAGAAAAGTGAGAGTGGTGAAGCCAAAACTCCCAAAGGTCGAATTGTCAAACTCAATTGTGGTCGTCGATCTAAGAAGGACACGCATCGTCGGATTGTGGAGTCTAGAAGTGTGTACTCTAGAGGGAAGGAAAGGAGGAAGTGGAGTCATTGACCAAAATTCATCCAAAGCTCAAAAGGTAAGAAGCCAATCCTAGCCATGAGTGGTTTGGACACATGGCATCAGATCTATCACTTCAGTGATAGGACACTTCAGGGAAATTGGAGAGTAAATCCACGAAGGTTGAAAGTCTTGAAGGCCATAGCGTCGGAGTTCTTCTGAGTCGTCCATTGGAAAAGGACGCGTGGAAAAAGATCTGTCACTTAGGAAGAGTGACACTCCAAGAAAATGAGAGTAGAGGAGACTTTACTAGAAGTTGTCTGAAGTGGAAACAAAGGACGTGTTTTAACCATCGATCGAGATGAACACATGGTGCTCGATCCGTAGCTCAGGGAACAAACCACTTTAGGGAAAAATATGTTTGGAACACTCAGAACTCCCAAAGCCGAAGTCCTAAAGTGAATCACATCTGTTGGCTGTTGGAGAAGTGTTGGTTGTAGATTTCTTACCAGGTCATTTCGTCAGTCTGGAGTTTGGGAAATTGAGAGCCAGCTGCACTCAAAACCGTCGAAGTCCGAAGTCATGAAGGGGGCTAGCTGAAAGTTATATACTGTGGTCATAAGGAAGAGGGGCCTAGTAGAGGATCTATCACTCACCGCTCAGTGTTACCAGGAGCGGAAGAAAAAGCATGCGCAGGGGAATTGAACTTGCATAGATAACAAAAGGGGGCCTGTGTGAATTAAATCCAGGGTCTAGCAGAGGTCTGAAGAGCTGATTCGGCTCAGTGAATTGAATATCCTTGAATGGGAGGTCGTGCAACTCTGGGGAGAGAAGGGGGGTTTCATCAGTGTGTCGATCTGAATTTTATGATGCATGTGAGAAATCAAGAAGACACCACATGCACACCAGACTCAGGAAAATAATCTTCGAGAAATCTCCCTGAATGATTACTACAAGCAGCATGAGGGAACATGGAGCATAAAGAAAATGAGTTGACAAGGTAGTTGATATTGTCACAATTCCAAAGAGGCTACATGGAATGAATGTGGGTGACAAACGTATGTAGGACTGGCAGTTAGAGGAGAAAATAGGGTAGAAATGGATGTCAATGTGGAATGATGGAAGGATAGGTATCTCTACATTGATATGCATGGAATTTTATTTTTTGAATTTTCATGTCTTTTGTATGAGTGGTTGAAGAGGAAGACTACTAATAATACTTCTTTGAGTTCATTGGAACTAATAGTTTGGATCAAGCCATGATTGATAGGATGAAAGCATTGGATAATAAGTTGTCTCGAGTCATTGATTTCTAGTTTTCTCATGTGAAGGAGGGGTATATAATTGAATTTTTTGTGGAGTACATTGATTCTTTCAGTGAATAAGGATGTTAGAAGAAATCCCACTCTGGATAAAAATGTTATTCATGGAGAATGGGTTGATGTGCATGGATCCTGACAGGATGGCTAAGTAGACTCCCCTACCACTAGGGGGTGAGATGAAAATATGGGGGAAAAGTGAGAGATGATATGTATCTATTGAGGAGGATATATAATTTAGTAACATGAGGTGAGGAATAGGATGGATCCAGAAGAGAAGAAAAGAGAGAGAGCCAAAAGGAACACAAGAAGAGTTGATTCAAGGAGGGAATAAGAAATAAGTAGAAGAAAGTTAGCAAGGGGTGCACGACGATGGGTCTGGTACATAATGAAGAGGAAGGAGACTTCACCGAGAGGAAGTGTAGAAGGATGTGTTGTTCTAGAGAGGTGCACATATGAGGATAGGCCCATGAAGAGGTGTGACATTGAGTGTAGTGTATCCATTAAATATGTCAGTAGTAGTGGTAGTAGGGGCCCAGAAGACAAAGTTTGAACCTCTTAGTTGTTACAGACAGCTGCAAATTCGACAGAATATGGAGGATCCCCTAGTGGTGGGGGAGAAGATCTAGATATACTGAATTGTATTGTACAACTGGAGGTAGGAAACTCTCTCGATTCCCTCACGATAAATTTTGGAAGAAGATGGAGTTACCCCCCCTTCTGAACAACCCCCCTTGTGCATTTGAAACCAAGAAAAGGGAGCATAAGACAACGAGGAAATCAGAGTAGAGGAAAGAGTAGGAGAAGAAAGAAGACAAATGATGGGTGAAGAAGAAGACAAATTCAGTGCTACTTCGCAAGGAAGAGTATCGGTACCAAGGTCCTAGACACCCAATAGTTAGTTTGGAGGAAATAGTTCGAGGTTGAGGATGATGAATCAGGATAGTACCTTGAGGCCACATGTGTTCCATGGGATGGGTAGAGATGATGTAGAGTATAATTGGTTCACCTGTGAGGTGATATGGTCTGAGAATAGGATCATAGATGAAGCATTTAATATTGCGCAGTTGGAAACCACATTTAGGTATAGATCCTTGACATGGTATATGAACTACAAGGTTACTGCATCGACAAGAAAAATGAGGCCCCTAACAGATATCAAGAGAGATATACTAAAAGAATTCCAAAAACCTAAGTCATAATATCAATGTATTACCAAGATTAAAGAGATTAAGTAGAAACCAGGAGGAACCGTGTGGGATTAGGACCAATGGTTCAAGATTTTTTTGGATAGGATGACGTTCCAAATTTAGGATGTGAAACATAGAGAATGGTTCATTGTGGGGTTACTTCCCCATATCCAACTCTCGCTCACCCAACAGAAGGTGACTACTTAGGCAGAATAAGTGGAGATTGCAATGTGTCTCGAGGCTACACCTAGAGGTGGAGAGACATAAATAAGATTGAAACATGTATGGTGTCAACTTGTCAACCTGATGATGCAATTGCAATATATGGAAAAGGAAAAAGTCATGCACAAGAACGTATGGTGTACCATGTGTTGGTATGAGGGGCATCACAAAGATATGTACTGTGCTTGGAAATTATGTGGCAATCGGTGCACTGAGTCCATTTCTAGTTGATCCATAGACAAAATGATGTGAGATTTGCAGATAGTGGGGCCATGTACCACCCTTCTTACCAACATTGGAGAAATATCAGAAGACACATCATACTTCATTTTGTGAATTATTTAATTTCGTAGGACATGATGTGAACAATTGTTGGTCACTCCAGCTGATGAAAAATCATACCCACGATGTATTTTAGGTTTAATAAGAATATAAGGGTGGCAACTGTGGTGGTGCTGAGAGAGGTGGCTATCAAGGAGGTCCCAGATGAATATTTGGACACGGTCACAGATGATGATATGGGGGAATAGGAGGTAGACCCCCCACTTGTTTTAACTATGGATAAATTGGCCATGTGTCATTATTTTGTACCAAACCGCATTCTCTTTGTGGGTACTGTTACATCCCAGTTACAGGGGACTATCCTGACTTGTTGAAGAAGTGGGAAGAGAAGAAGACACATTACAATATGGTCACTGCAGAGCCATAAATGAACAAGAAGAAGGATGATGAGGTTGATGTCTAGATGATAACCCATGGAGGATTAAATATGGGAATGGAATTTGAGCATGGTGAAAGATCAGGTCAAAAGATAGAGGGGAATATTATAAAGGTGACACAACCCTCTCTAAGTTTGATGCATCCCAACATAAGCGATTTGTGCACAAAACATAGAGGGCCATAGAGGAAGAAAGAGCATGAGAAGAGCTATAGTGTGCGACACAAAGATTACTTGAGGAGGCCTAGATCCATGAATAATTTCAACTAGTGACATAGAGTTCATCGAAAGAGGATCGTGCCAGTGAATAATTGCATCGTTCCATGCAAAGGTCGTTGGAGGAAGCTTGTGTGTGCGAAGAAATTTATCATTTGACACAGAGGTCGCTAGAATAAGCACACAAACAAGAATATATGTGATGCATCGAAAAAAGAGAAATATAGGAGTATGTGCATGAGGAGATGAACCGCATGTCGCATGACAAGGCACTATGTGAATTGGGTCATGAAATGATGACTGACGATTAAGTAAATAACTTCTTATGTCATTGTTTGATATTGTTAAATGATATCGATGCTCCAATAAAGGTGACGCATATGTTAGCAACCTGCATGGGAGAAAAAGGGATGGAGAGAGCTATATCAACCCCAATACTAGAAAAGGATCTATGTCAGTTCAGTAAGAAGAAGTGCACATGAAGAGAATTCAAGATGACAACTGAAATTGGGAGTTATGAAATGGATGGGGTCATGTTGTATCTGGGTTTTGATGTGAAAATCCTGCCAAAGAAGTCATGGGAATTGATGGGTAGACCAAGTTTGGTTTGGTTTCCCATCCAGCTGCAGTTAGAAAATTAGTATAGGAGCTACCCTTTAGGCTAATTGGAGAAAGTCAAAGTAAACATAAAATTGGCAAGTATGAAGGTTGATGTTGAAGTGATAGAGATCATGGATGATTATGATCCCTACCTTGCCTTACCTAGCATTGATTATGCCTTTGAAAATAATATGGTGATGAATTTGAAGAAGAAACATATGTCATTTGAGACTGACACTCTACACGTGATCAAACCTTTAGATCCTAATGAAGGGAACAAGTACAATGAGTTGGTAGATGAGGATGCCTCGATTATTGAAAATATCTACAAGATCATAGGGCGTAGGGAATATTATGTCAATCCCATGGTGGATGGGGAACTTAGATGGCGAAGGATAAAGTCATATGACACTGATAAATATGATGCCATGGAAAGGTGGAAAATCAATCTCTATGATGTTTCAACAAGAAGATGCATGCACAGTATCACCGTAGTGTGAAAATAAAATTTAGGATCCTACTAATTCAATGGGTTGGATTTGGTGGATGCATTTATTTCTTGGATGTAGCACATTCCCAAAAACCATTAGGTTCAACCCTTGACATAGTGCTCATATTAATACCTACGCAATGGTGGATCGTGTATTGAGAATATCCCCATGAAAGGGAAGCACTGGAAGAGTCCATGCGGGAAAGATTCAGACCGGATGTAGATATACATCGATATACATGCTATTTTGAATGATTATGGATAGCAAATAAATGGCATTGGGTGCGCAAAAAATAAATGAATCACCAATGTGATTTTCCGAGATAGACTTATGTTCATCTGATTCCTTGATTTTCTACTAAGCGAGTTAGGGAGCCACGTGTGTGGATAAGTGATATGGCTACACCATATGTTTTAATAAGAGGAACAACCACCCATTCAATCCCTCTCAACCCCATTGCAAAAATATATGAGTCCCATAAGAGTAAGGGAGTAGTGATTATTCAATGGATGTTTCCAGATCCAGAAGGGCCAAGGGCAGTTCCCCGTGGTGGAAACTGACGAGATGGGATCTAATGAATAAGCATCGTGACCTGTCAGGGGTTGTTGCGACTAGTTAAATAAGATAATAATTATGCATGGGTGCACATGAAGCATGCATAGTTCCCCTGGAGAATAATACTTTCACATGCATGACTCCCCAAATTCTAGATGAAAAATAGACAAACTAATGAAGGAGCTTCACACTCAATTAGCTAAACAACAAGTTTTCCAAAATTATATGGCGAGGAAGGTGGAAACTCTAGGTCAACAAATTTATTTACCCTCACCTCTATAATATCCACCCTCGGAACCCCCATCCATCGATGCTTCGAGATTGAGCCAATGAATAATTTTGAGTGTCACCCCACTCGCCATGATCCCCTTCGACTCGACCAAGAAAAAGTTTAAAATTTCACAAGTCCCTACTATCGAGCTATAAGCATTAGTGAATACCATGATATACAAACTTGGGGAGAGAAACCAAACTCTCTCCTAAGAGCACATCCAATTACACATTTAGTATGACCAAGAAATCCACAACCATGCTAACACCAAGTCTTAATTTCAACAAGAATAAAGTGTGTGATAGGAAATTGAAGATGCCTGGTAAAACCTCCAACAAATGCATCATGTTGAGGTTAACACATACAAAAAGTAAGGCACAATATGAATCCATTCTTGCCCATCACACTAATGTATTCACTGCTCTGTATGAGCCTTGTTACCCCCCAGTATAGGGGTAACTAAGGAGATGATGTCTCGATGCCCATAGGTAGAAAAAATGTAGTGTTGAGAGCCTGATGCATATCACATTCCGTAGAGACCCTCCATTTCAGCATAGTTCACCATCACCATCATTTCAGCAAAGCAACATCCACTACACTCACTGGGCTCCAAGAAGACAATAGGTCTTTCTTTATGAGGTAACAATTCTGGTCTCAAGGTAAGTGTCACTTTAATATTTGAAGCATTTTAACATCTTGCAAATAATCCTTTCTTTATTATGGAACGTTTGCTTGGAAATTATACATTTTTCCTAATTTCACCTTCGTGGTTGACATGGTTTCCTCATAAGTTGGTCACCCTCGAGAAAAGGGTTTCTACTGGGTGGTTCCTTGAAGGGTCATCGTACCATTCCCACTCATACTTGCCACTTTCCACACTTCTTTCCCTATGTTTCCTCATATTTTTGGATTTTGGGCTCATTGACCCCAAGAAGGGCTTGTACCTCATTTCATGGGAAGAAGTGGTTGAAGGCCAAGAGGTGTTGTAGCTAGAAAAAGTTAAAATCCATGAATTATCCTTTTAGATGCTCTCCCTAAGGTCATGAGAGAAATGAAACACTTATCCATAAGAATGAAGGACCTTTTAACACACATAATTAATAAATGCCTCGCTTGATGGGGGAATGCATTTGTAGTGTCCTTTACTTTCCATTGAATGTGGAACTCAATGTGTTCCTAAATTAAAGTGGCATTATGGTGCTCTTTACTTTCCATTGCACATAGCACTCAATGTTTGGACCATAATAAATTAAAAGCAAGGGCTTGGAAAAAAAATTATTTTCAAACAAAGGATGCAACACACCCTCCAGAAAGGCACACATAAATGGGACAATACAAACCTTTGATATGTCAAGAAACCCATGCCCAAATTCTTCCCCCAATACATCTCATACTCATCACATTGTCTAGATAGGGTCTTCTCAGGAAAAAACCCTTGACTCGGGGATTGTCTTACCCAATAGGGAACCATGACACCCCTCCCATACCTAAATTTGGCAAAACTTATAAGGTCTTTGAGATTTTTTTTAATTTTAAAAGGGGGGATTTGACGCATATGTTTGGGTGGTTCTTGTACTAAATTTGGCTTACTTCAAATGATACTTGTGACTTGTCGACCCTTGGAGGTTGTACTTGTTTTTCTTTGCAAGACCTTTCCCACAGGATGGAATTTGGACCCCGCATGAGGAAGACCATGGATGATGAGCATTGCACCATCCCGCACTTGGACGTATGCCTTTGGAGACATAGAATGTCACACTTCAAGCCCTTGACATCACCTTTGAGCTAGGGTTTGATGGATCACATGGTGGTTTGATGCACATGGAATGAGGTCTTGGCACATGGGGGCATGATATGTGTCCTTTGGAGGCCTTGTGATCTCATATTAGAGGCTTGACATCTCAATTCTATCCTCACGTCACCTTCATAGGACATGGTGTTACCTGTCTAGGAAATTATTTCATGTAAAATTTGATTTTTGTATATTGTAAGGAAAAATTGAAGGGGTCGACCCCATTATATTTTTTTGTTGACAATTTAAAGTGGACAAATAGGTCAAGGTAGCTCCATATAAATATATCACATAGAAATTTCATTTTATCATGACATATTCTCACCTTTGTTAGAGACTAAGTCTTATATTTTTTCCTTATCCTCGGTTATCTCTCTCTCCTACAAATGTGGCTTGCTTGGAAGGTCAAGTTATGGATGTTATTGGCTGATTTTTTGGATGGAGTTGTTGCAATTAGGGTTTAATCTTGTGATATCTTAGTGAAGGAAGTAAATTTCTACAATATTGTTTCATGCTATTAATTTTTTATGGTGAAATCTACTTTTTCATGCTAGAAGTCTTACTTGGTAAAACCCTAAGAGAGGAGTACAAGTGCTTCCTCCTCTCACATGGTTAATTTTGTCCAAAATTTGTGAAGAAATCCTAGCTAGGGCTAGACTCCTAATGCCCTAAAGTGCTAGAACTTTAGGATTTTATCCCTAGACTCTTGATTCTTGACCCAAGTGAAGCTACAAGAAGGGAGAAAAGGTTTCTAGGGTCCAAAAGTGCTTGCACCCTGGAAAATACCTCTCCTCAAGATTCAATCTCTAAGGCCCTAATGTGTTAGCACCTTAGAGATTGATTCCTACCTCTTGTTTCCATCTAGATCAAGTTCCAAGTTAGTTGTATTTGTTGTTATAAATAATCTATAGCCCTCAAAAGGAACTAATATTCAATCTCTCTTATGGTGAAAGTGATCAACAAACTCTCTATTTTAATTCTCTAAAACCTCCTGCTAACTTTACTAACACTAACTTAAGCTAACTCACTAATAAGCTTGTTGTTGTTGAAAAATTTTGCTACAACTATCCTAACATACACTAATTTGTTGCATACATTGCTCTAATAGTGGCCTAACATACCTTGAATTTGCATCTAACAATTACATATTGTTTTATTGAGTAAATGATAAATTTTCATGGTCAATTGTTGCAATTCAGAAGTATAATTATTGTTGTTTTTATAATTTATCTATCACTGTTGTACTAAAGTTAATTTTTTCAATTTCAGAACAACCATAGTAATGTTTATTGTATAGTGTCTCAAGGAGGTATTCTATAAGTGTTCTTGTTCCAAGTAGGTACTCAAACCATATTTTACCTCTTAATTCTCCTTGACCTAGACCATGACTTAGGTGATCAATAGAGGGGGTTGAGGCTTGGATAAAGAACTTGCTACTTTGATCCCTTAAGGTCATTGGGAAAGCCTCCCCTGTGGTGTACCTCCTCCATCACTAAAACAAGGGGATTTATTACTAAGTTGACAGTGGTAGGACATATTGAAGTTATGCAAGATTTGGTGATCTTGTGTTGGGATTTGCAAAATTACAAATCCTACAATAACATTTTGGCACCATTTTCGGGGAGAATTGAGTCATTCTCCTCAACGAGATATATTTTGGTAAAATTTCTCCCAAAGCCCTTATTTCTCAATTTTACCTAGCGAATCCACTGAGGTTAGTTCCCTCACCTTCCTTTGATTATCCTACAGGTATCATTTGGAAAATCCAGTGATATATTCCTAGGTTTTATCTTTCTCTCAACATTGTATACTCTTGAGTGATGGAACCATGGCACCCTGGAATAACAATGAAATATATCCTTCTATTAATTTTGAGAACATTCTTGGATACACAAATGAGTTTGATATTTGGTCGAAAGACCATTCAATGTTCAAGGGTTATGTTGTTATTCGTATTGTAGAGTTCCTCAAGTAATTATGGGAAACAAAACCACAACAAAAGGACATATAAATAAAGTTATTTATAAATTGTTTGTCATTGGAAGTGAGAAATTGGTTCAACGATTGTTGCAACCCAAAGGGAATATCTTCACTCATATATCTCATTAGAAATTTTATTGAGTATTGGCTCCAAAATTATCAGACATAGGAAGATGTTCTTTGAGATCTCACAAAGTCCTTGAGGATGTAGGGTTCTATTGGCAGCAATAATATAATTTCTATTGTTTGTAAGATACCTACACAGGGTCTCTAAATTTTCATTACCCGTCATGAGCATTCTCACTAAACGACACTTGTCACTTGTCGCTTTTTACATATCTTCTTTTCAATTTTTGTTTTCATGACTGTAAGCATGAAAACTCACAGCTGGAATTGACATTTTTTATTTATTTGTGATTAAAGGAAGACTACTCATGTGGATTATTATAGAATTGTCATATTTTTGCTATGAACAGTATTGTTCTCCTTGTTTATGACCCCTTGGTTCTAAACATGCCTTGGTTGCACAAGTGAAAGACCTCCATTCATTAATATTTAATTGACATTGATGGAGTTTTGGTTCATGAAACTTTGAATTATTCCATTGTTATTCGATCCACTTACCTTTGTGGTTAATCTATGAATGCGCGTACTATGGTTTTCAAAGTTCTTTGATCCTAATACGTGACCAATGCCAAGGTGGCATACGAAGTACAACATGCCATTACTCTTCTATATGGTCTCAGGCTTCATGATTTTGTTCTCATGCATGGTGATTAACGCCTCTGCCTACCGTTTGAACTGTCATAGCATTGTTTTGTTGAGGCTCGGGGCTATGGCTCTGTGGCTTTTTATCAAACCCTACCTGTGAGTTATGTGTTGATTCCCTTCTATTCGCCATGGCTCCAGTGGTAAGGATCAAACCGAATTGCATCCAAACCTTGCTATCATATGATAATGCCAGAGACGATTTAGAAAGGAACGGTTGGCATTTGTTCATCGAAAAATTTAAGGGTTTCAATCTGAGAGTTGCCCAAGAATTTTCCTTGACCTTCGATGGCTGCAGGGCAAAGATAGGTGACGTGTAGTTAGAAGTAACAAAAGATTTTTTAAGCCAAGCCATGGGTTTGCCAGTTTCCAGGCAAAAATGGTTCAAGAATGCGAAAGTTGAAGAGGTCCCCTGGACTTTGATGTTCACCTCACAAAAAATTACTAGTTGTGATCGAGGTATGCCAGACTCATCCTTAAAACCTAGGTGGCATGATCTATTTGTTATTGTGAAGCAATTCATTATGTGTGAAGGAAGATTTGGATTAGTTTTCCTATATCATCCGCACTTGCTTATGAGTTTCATTGGCTTCCCATTGAATATGCCCTACTTCCTGCTTAGAAGTATGTATATGATGGGTAAACGGTTTAGGAAGAAGAGGTCTAATTCGAGTTCATTTCACAATGGGCTCATACAAATTATCCTTGTGCACTAGTTGTAATTAGAAAATGATTGTTGGGATGCATTTATTTTACGAAATGGTTTCGAAAACCATGAATTGGGATAGGTTGATAAGTCGGTTATCGTAGAAACCCTTATGAAACCTACCACCTCTCCTCCATCACTCTTGCCCTGTGATTTGCCCCTAATAATGAACCCGCGACCTACCCTGATGTTACTCAACCGGATAATCAACCAGGTTTGGACCCAAAGAGTTGCACTAAAACTATTAAAAAACCCACAGGGAAGAAGCTAAAGGGCAACGTCGATGTTAATTTCAAGAATAAAAGGGTTGGTCGTTTGATTTCACGAAGTGTTCAGAATAAAATCAAACCCTGTGCAGACACAAACAACACAATTGAAGTAAGTGAAGACTCAGATTCAGAAATTGAGAGGCGTTTGGATGAAGAAGACCCTGTGTCATATGAGCTCTATCCTGACACACCCTATGACTATGTAAGCAACCTACCTCCATGTCTAAAGGGTAACCCAAAATTCTCGGGCATTCAACTCTGTGATAAACCTACCTTTCGTGTGGATGATTCTCCAACCCTTAATGTTGTTATTGCCAATGCACAGTCCCTACAGCCACAGTGTGATGAGTGTTGATCCTGGATTGACAGGTATTATACGGATGTGCCTTTGCTACAGTCCCGACTTAAATATTTAAAAGACCAAGTGGATTTGTTGACAAACGAGAATAGTAGACTCCAATCCATCACCCAAGAAAAGGAGAAACGCCTAAAAACTACAAGATCTGTCATTTTCAATAATGTAGAGGCGGCAACAACAATCGTAAACTCCAAGATTGCTTGATATGTTTTGATACCATGATTTGAGGTATGATTGTCTTTTTAATTTTAGCATGATTTTGTCACTCTCAAGTTAGGATAGACGATTTGATTGAATATATTATCTTTCTTATAAAGATTAGTTTGTTTTGTTTATTGAATAAAATATGATTGTAGTTGCTATTATAACTAGCCACAGAATCATAAGATTCTGTAGCCAGTTAGAAAAATTTGAATCGCTTGATTTGACAATTGAAAACATATCGAAAATCCTCCCATTTTCATTTGTTTTCAGGAACTCATGATTTCGAAGGAGATATGAAGCACTGTTGAGATCTTCCAGCCATATCAACTTTGTGTTTTTAGTAAATAGATTAGGTTGTTGGTATTTCTATTCAGTGAAATCAGGGTGGTTGCATCCCCCATATTTTTTGAACAGATTTGATATTATCAATAGGAAACAGTTTTGTTTCTTAGAACCTATATAAGCATGTTATTTTGTACACATTAGATCATCTCAGCCTAGGGCAAGGCTATGGATTTTTCATTTACAGACTTGAATGGAATATAATACTCGTCACAACTTTAGCTTTTCTGTATTGTGGTTTTATTCAAGTCATGTTTATTTCAATTTGTAAATAGATTGTGATTTCTTTCGCTGTCATGGTTTAATACAAGTTGATAGAATAAAAGTTTACATATTATCCATGTTTCATGTTCCATATTTAACACACAGTAATCATTCGTTCAATTTGAATTAAGAATTTTATCTCTAATTTCGATCAAACGTTTATACGCAAGTTCTCATAGGAAAAATTATCTTATCGTGGCTACTTGTAAGATTATAAGATTATTGTGACTGCATATGTTATATGTTCTATTGTTATGATTCAAACTTCATCATTGCTGCTTCACATTTATTAGCAGCAATTTTAGGATCTGTCGCAGGTTCACCTCGTCAGATAAGGTGACTGGATGCTACACATCGAACAGATATTGGATGCGACAACAAGTTAGCCTGTTATTTGATTTCATTAGCATAATAAATATAGAAGTTCCCTGTAGTTAAAACACTTTTTACCATCTGTTATTTATTTTGTTTAATTATACAGTTTGATATTCGATTTCTTTTATATAAATATCATAAGAAAACAAATCAAAAAAATTAGATAATAGCTTTACTGTTGTTTAAAAAAATCAATTTACATTCAATTTTCACGGATTTAGATTAAAATTCATATTTTGTAAATATTATAAATATTAGAAATAGAATTATTTGTATATATTGTGCATATGATAAGTAGAGTTATTTTATAAGTATTAATTAGTTAAACTACAGATGTATATTAGTTGTGTGTATATTTGTTAGCGATTGTCATTTATTAGATCCTTGTTTTTCCTTTAGTTATTTTTCGCTTTCTTTAGGACTTATATCGGTCAACGGAGCCACTAAACCTGTCAGAGTGAATTAATCCAAATGGCTTGGGTTAATTGGACAATCCCAGACCGGATTCAGTCCTCCAGTTGACGAGCAGTCAATTTTACCCATCAATAAATGGTGCTAAAAGGAGGGCCTTCAAACTATTAATGGCACGAGGAGGTCGTAAGACTCCTCCCCCACCTACCTGATCACCTATAGTAACTAGAAGTCGTCCAGACGACAACATTGTCCCTCAAACAACAACCACATCAAATGACGATCTACGGATCATGGTTGAACCAGTAACTCCAAATCCTTCGTTTGGTGATATACAAGAGATTGTTCGTCAATATCTCATAAGAACGCATAGTGCCTTAGCCCGTATAAGACAACCAAACCGACCTTTGAATCAACCATTAGACTTCTTTGATATCAGAGAACAACTTGGAGGTACTGACCTTACCTTAAACCCTGCAGATCCAATCCTCACTCCTGCAGCAGAAGGATCTGGTATTCCACCGTCACCACCTCCTTCATCTCCTTCTTATTCTGGAGAAGAATCCTCAGACAAAGGAAGTTCTTCATCCCAGCCTTTGACACCACCCACACCTATGGCCAATCCGAACAATCCTGCTAGACCATGGCTTGACCAAGATGCAGTGGCCATACCTGGGCCTCAACATCCTTTACCCAAACACCCAGAGAAATGGCTTCCTAAATTCAACCCGAACTCTAAACAGATCGCTGAAGATCACATCAAAAATTTTATGCTAGCCATTAGACTCCGTAGTGTTGAGAATGAAGATGTAGTCTGTAGATTGTTTCCCTACACCTTTGAAGGCAATGCCTCTACCTAGTACTTTGCCCAACAGCCCCACACCATTGTATCATGGGAGAAATTTGAATTTTGTTTCCTTGAGAAGTTCAGAGATGACAAGTCTCCTGAAGTTCTATTCATGGAGCTTTCTACTTTAAAAATGAACCCCAAAGAAAAGATAAAAGACTTTAATCAAAGTTTCTTGACACTAAAGAACTGGATCCCTACGGATTCGATGCCTGCCGAGAATCTTATTGTCGCATACTACATGAAAGCATTACATCAAAACATAGCCGTTTGGGTAAAGGGAGCAAGAAAGCCATGTTGTTAGAATCCTTCGAAGAGGTCAGTCAGATCAAGAAAGACATTCTCAGTTTAAAATACACTACTAGCAATGAGATAGAGACTAGTTCATCTTCCAAAAACAAAATCGAAATCCTTCCTAGACCTTCCCAAAACAAATCTCAACCTGAGAGATCGGATTTAGAAAACTTACAGAAAGTCGTTCAAAAACTATCCAACCAAGTTATAGATTTGAAAAGGACAGCTGAAGAAGCTTCTTCGAGCAAAGGGCCTTACAAACCCCCTTTTAGGAAGCCTTTTCCCACCAACCAACCTAATTCAAATACTGAAGGCCTAAATCTAGAAAGCCTGCAATTTGCTATTCAAACGATTCTAGAAGCACACGATAACTTGATTCCTCCCGAGATTCCTGAA